>VXAD01004809.1:279338-307668 GCA_013399195.1 Dicrurus megarhynchus | reverse complement strand
GCTCTTCTTGGAGTTGTACAGGCTCGGGTCCTCCTCGGAGGGGCCCGCCGGCCACTGCGGCTGCCCGCAGAGGCTCTTCTGGATCTTCTTGATGCCCAGGTGGGCGATTTCGAGGATGTTGAGGAAGAGGGAGACGGCGGCGATGCTGTTCATGAAAACCATAAAGATGGTCTTCTCTGTGGGTCGGGACACAAAACAATCCACCGTGTTAGGGCAAGGGGGCCGAGTGCATTTGTAAAGGGGAGACATGTGAAGCCCGTATAAAAGATACTGACCTATCATAAAGCCCACTTCGACCACCGACCGGGTCAGGATATGTAGGACATAGGTGCGCAGCAGAGACCCTCTCAGGGGAGCCTTATTCACTTTCTTCTGTTCCTCCAGCTTGCGCAGTTCTCTCTCCACTCTCCTGTGTTCCTCGAGCATGGGCTCCAGGTCCTCGAGCTGAGCCCGCAGGTCGGCTTTTCTGTTCTGTCGCTCTTTCTCCAGCGCCCTTAACCTGTAGAGCGCGTGGCCCATGTACACTAAGGATGGGGAGGAGACAAATATGATCTGCAGTACCCAGTATCTGATCAAAGAGATGGGGAAGGCTTTGTCGTAACAGATATTGTTGCAGCCAGGTTGCTCTGTGTTGCAGATGAACTCGGACTGCTCATCATCCCAGACATCTTCAGCAGCCACTCCCAGCACCAGCATCCGGAATATGAACAGGATTGTCAGCCAGATTTTGCCAACTATGGTGGAGTGGATGTGCACTTCTTCAAGGATGCTGCCCAACAAGTTCCAGTCCCCCATGGTCAGAAGTTCATTTCTGGAAAAAAAAAAGAAGTTATTTTCACACAATGATGGATTTTTTTTTTTTTTAATGGCCATTTTTAGTTTAGTTTGGTTGTTTTTTTTTTTATTTTAATAAATGTCTTTCAGATACATTCTGGTAGATGGAGAGCTCAGAAGTTCATCATTATTTTCTACTTACTGGGTCTTTAAATGAATTCAAACTTCATGATTACTGGTCAAAGATGCAAATGTGAGATTATTTTAAGATTAAGAGAGATTAATTTCAGCTGTAAACCACAGTACTTTGTAACTGCCCATAATTTTATATTATTTTCTTCCCACTAGAAATTAAGACTTTTTTCCCACTTAGCAAATGCTTTGCCAGCTACAATTCAATTCTACACCCACTCCATTCCACATTGACTATGGATTTGCCATAGTTTTGCCATAATAGATAATGTTCTTGGCTTTAATTTTTTGAAAGCTTTGAGAAGCTTTGAGTCCTATAACTGTGACTAAAAAAAAAAAGTTTAATTTTTACCCCAAGGCAGTAGCAATATTAGTGTCATCCATCCAATATTTTACCACCTACCCGGGTAACAATTCACAAGTTTCTCTCTTGGCTTCCTAAAACTACAAATACATAGCTGATTTACACATAAATTTACATTTGCAGTCTCAGTTCTGGAATAATATCAGTAAACTGAGTGCTCCTAGGGTTAATACCTTTATTTTTATGCATCAAGTTTTACTGGACCACCAAGACTTCATCTTAATTATAAATTTTAACATATGAGATAATGAAATCAGGGATTGCATAATGGAGCAATGTGGAGGTTTTCAACAGTGAGTGTATGAAAATCTTTTTAACAAAAATGATTAACAAAATGCTTGATTCACAAGCAAATTGGTCTATGTTCTGCTACCAGATGCTTGACTTAGAAGCTGCTTCTTTTAAAACTATTTTGGAGCTCCAGGTAATGTGGGGATTTGAAACGTAAGATAGTTGACTGTTTATTTGTGAGTGAACTGCATGTTTGGTGTTGTGCCCCTGGAACATGTTCTACTAATAGAGCAATAAATTATTGAAAGCAACTGGGATTGTATCTACCTTAGGGTTCACACTTGAATTTTTTTGTGCTACAGTACTTTCAAAAAGTCCCAAACTCCACTAAACCACAACCTTTAGTAAAGTGCAATTTCTAAGCTTTTTTTTTTTGAAAGTGGCTGGTTGATGTGCCCAAAATCTTGTATGTATTTAATTGATAGCATAGCTGGGTGCTATCACCATTATTAAAATGGCCTGGTTCATGACATGATCCCATGTAGTTCAATTCTGCTTCAAGGCTGTATTTTTCCACACTGCAAGTAAAGATTTTCAGTTGTAACCAGCAGTGAAGTCATTCTCAGCACAGGCATCCTACAGATTTCATTATTATGTTTCTGGGACTGTTGTTTGTCTGCAAATTTGAATTTTCACACACGGAACTGGGTAAGGAAACATATCTAGTGAAGCAATTTCTTAGGTGCTGCAATGCACCCAGAATATCTTGTTTCCCCACTCCTTCCCTCCCACACAGCACTGCACACTCCCCCGTGCACTGAGACACGAGGAAAACAAAAAGTCAGCAATAATTATTGTAGTCCAATGCAACAGTTAAGCAAAGGAGCTTTAGATATACTCATTGCCTTGCAAATGGCTGATCCCTCACTGAAATCGATAGACTCAGCAAAAAAACCCAACCAAACAACAAAACCCCAAGTGTGATGCTACAATGTAAATTCAGGAATAAAAGGGAAAAGAAGATATGCTATAATCCCAAAGATAAAATGCTAGCATTCCTCTAGCAGTAGGAACTGCCATTGTCTGTTCTGGAACAGAAAGTGGATGTAACTATTTGGGGCAAGAGAGGTGTACAAACAGATCGCTTTGGCTCTATACAGTTTTGTTTCTTAAGTTGTTTCTACCAGCGTTTAAATAACTCTATCCTCACCTCTGCATTATAAAAGCCAACAGAGGAGAATAAAATGTAATTGTAGGAATGGTATAATTCACCGTCTAAGTGACCCTTTGGTACCAGGACACTTGCCCTCAGCTCTGCACTGGTAGAACTGCAGCGTAAATATTGACACAGTGAATATTGTGTATAAAATAAAGAAGTTAGTTTAGAGCCACAAAAGCCAGAGTTTCTAAGAAATCAGCCCAAACTATTTCACAACCTTGTCATAGCAATGTGCTTCTAATTTTTCCATTTTTTTCCCTTCCCTGGCCTTAATTGAGTTCTGCGTAACAGAGTAATTTCAGTTTACTGTAAGAGAGTAATCTCAAATATCAGTGATATAATTATTTCCAGTTTACTAGTAGACTAGAAACTCTAGTAGTACAGCCTATTCTATATTACTAGTGTCGTAGACTAGAAATATGCCATTTTTAGTAAAGTACATGCCTGAGATGTTTCTCATTATACCATCTGACTACCTTTGTGTCTGCTCAAGTATTTTTGTACGGTTATTTCAAACAATAAAAATTCATGCATTTAATCACTTAGATGGAAATCCACCATTTCTCTTGGAGGAAGTTCCTTTAATTTTTGATTTTGTTACTTCTTTGAAATTCATCTGGTCATTTGCCACTATTCAAATCACTTCTATATTACATTCATGCCAGATTTTCATCAGTTGAGGTACGAAAAAGCATCATTAAACTTTAAATTTCTTGTCAGAAGAAGTTAAATGTTAAGATGCAAATACTCATGGATTTAATTTGCATTGCTTCAAGTCTGACAGGCACCTGCCTGCTCCATACTGCCCTAGGAAGAATTATTTTCCTGCCACTTACCTTAGGAGAATGCCCTTGGTTAGTCTCTTAGAGCACTGCAGAAGGAGCATGCAGAACTGCTCATTGTTATTTCTCAGAGACCTCTCTTTGAGAATGCTAGGACATCTCTTTTTTTTCTTTTCTTTCTTTTCCCCAAGAGCCAAAGCATAGACGTGGTCCACTGAACGGGCTTCTCAGCGCTATGTAGCTGGATGCCCAGATTGCTCTGTCTAAACTATTCATGCACGGTTTAAAAATCATCAGATGATAGGATGGTGCCTCTAGCCAAAATTATCGTGCAATTATTTTAGTCAGTGGCATCTAACAAAGCCATTCCCCCAAGGCTCAATCTGTACGGCAGCAGTTTGTAAAGTCCCTGTGCCTTGTTTTAGTCAGTTCTTCAAACTTGACACCTCCGCCCAGCTCCCCAATGAAATTTTATTTTGTAAAATGGCTAAATAGGTAGCCATTTTTGTACTTCACAGTACAATAGAGTCTTACATTTTCTTTACATTCCATTAGTTTCGCTTTGAATCAATGCTAGAGGATCGATCGGTCATGTCCGATTTCATACTCTGTTGCCTGGTGAGTTAATTTAGGATGTGTTAGACTGAGCCTTTGAAAATGGAGGCCACAGGAACTGAGACTGGAGTCTTGAGTTAGAAACACAGGCTTTCAGCACAGTAGCCCTTCATCAGCTGCATTGAAGAGCCACCCCCAAGACCATTCAGGACTGGTATCTGTGAGAGACAAGGTCTAAAAAAGGAAGGTGAGCTGTCAAAATGGGATTTTGTGAGAAATTGGAGCTACCAGAGCTGAGTTGCTGATACTATGACCTTCTACTGCCTAGTCCTGCCCAGGCCCAGGCCTAAATTTTATGGAAATTCCAAATATTCATTTTTTTTCCTCTCTTGCTGTGGAACTTCTGGACCTTTTCTTCCATTTTATAAGGCACACAAATGATTTCTATTTCAGACTCTTCTCCCCAAAGACATTCCCACTAACAAGTGGCCAGTTCTCAAATGACAGTAGCTCCACCTCTTCTTTGGAATTCTCTGATTTATGTATCATTGTATCCTTCTCTCTCGCACAAGCTGTACGTGTCTCCCTGAAAGTCCTATTTGAATATGCCTTCAGAGCCCTGCCCTGCAGCAGGTGAGGTGGCTGCAGCACCTTTCCTCTAGCCTCAGCCTAACACAGCAGATGTATGGTTTATGCAAATATTACAAAAAAATGCTTTAGGGGAAGTAGGGTTACATTTTTCACTCCTAAGACTTGTGTTAATATTAATCTGAACCACCCAGACCTCTACAGGCCTTTCTCATCCATATACTCTCACACAGCTGTCATTGCCATTTTATTTTCATGTCTCTTCTTTCCAAATTTGGTCACTAAGTCCCTAAGGCTTTTCCTTGCTGCTTCAGCTGTCTCAGACCTTCGACTCAGGCCTGGGTCGTCTGTGCTGTCTCATCAGATGTTGCTGACCTGACATCTCCAGCAGCTTCTACAGTGCCCAGGTGTTTCTCAGGAGCACCCTCCTCACCTCTGCTGGCTGTGAAAACTTGAGAAAAGGGCAAGAGTTGCAGTACCTATGACATGTCCATCCTGTCAGAGAATGAGCTCTGTTGCTCACTGCAGAAGCAGCTCATTCTGGGCCCAGCACATTTCTGTCCCATTCCATCTGCCCCTTGGCAGGTCCAGAACCACAGGCTGCCTACCTCACTCTGCCCTCAGAGCAACCTGGTTTACCATTTTGGTTTTCTCAGGGGACAGGGAGGGTGACAGTGGGCTGTTCAGGGACAATTTGTTGCATTTCTGCTTTAGCAGCAGAATAATTAATGTTGTTAAAGGACTGCTCATACAAGCTTATTATTAATGGACCATATAATTAATTGTGCATGAAAGGGAAGCAGGGTGGGGGCACAGGGATGGTGGTGTTTGCATTTGGAGAGAAGCAAGAATCCATGGTGCCCCAGGACACTCCCTTGCTATAAGCATCTGCCATAGACGGAATCAGCTTACATGTGAATGACAGCAGGCTGTGTTGGGAGGGAAGATACCCTACAGATCAGAGACTGGAATTCCAGTGGTGACTGGAATAGGCAACTGTGAGAAGCAGCACAGAGGGAACCAGCACATCTTCATGCCTGACCTACCTGGACCAGGAATGACCTACCTGCTGGGAAGCAGAGACCCAAGGAACATAGTGCTGGGGCAGGAGCTGATCACAACCAAAGAGGGTGGAAGGTCTAGTCCTGGTGGTTCTTCAATAAACCCCAGTATCCAAATCCAGTATGGGTCATTTACTCTGTCTTGTGTGTGACAGCAGGGTTCTTCCTGCCCCTGGGATGGGGCAACCCTGGAGGTATGGACAGAGCGGGGAATGAGATGCTGGAAAGCAGTGCCATGGAAAGGGACTTGGCACTCCTGGTCAAGGGAAAATTGAACATGAGTCAGCAGTGCCCTGGCAGCCAGGAGGGCCAACCCTGTCCTGGGGGGCATCAGGCACAGCATCTCCAGCCGGGCAAGGGAGGGGATTGTCCCGCTTTGCTCTGCACTGGGGCAGCCTCATCTGGAGTGCTGGGGGCAGTTTTGGGTGCCACAGTATAAGAAATGCATTAAGCTATTAAAGTGTTCAAAGGAGGCCAATGAAGACAGTGAAGGGCCTTGGGGGGAAGCTGGGGTCACTTGGTCTGTTCAGCCTGGAGGAGACTGAGGAGAGGTCTCACTGCAGTTACAACTTCGTGAAGAGGAGGGGCAGGCACTGATCTCTCCTCTGTGGTGCCTGCCAAGTGACAGGATGAAAGGAAATGGCCTGAAGTTGTGTCAGGGAAGGCTTAGGTTGGATATTAGAAAAAGGTTCTTCCTTCAGAAGGTGGTTGGGCACTGGAACAGACTCCCCAGGGCAGTGGTCACAGCACCAAGCCTGACAAAGTTCAAGAAGTGTTTGGACAACACTCTCAGGGAGATGGTGGGATTCTTCGGGCTGTACTGTGCAGGGCCAGGAGCTGGATCCTTGTAGGTCCCTTCCAACTCAGGATATTCTATGATTCTAAATTAGAAGTGACAGCTAGTACAAAATAAATTCTTCAAGTATTAGGTCCAAATACATTTTTTGTAGCCTTGCAGCTTTTGATATTCTTGTCAGGGACTCACACATTTGAAAAACAGAAAAGGATATATGTGGGAAGTAATAGTAATCTTCTCGTAACACAGATAGCAGCATTTCCTTGTATATACTAAACTAACACTTTACAATTCTGACATCACAACAAGCTAACAGTACAGGGTCAAAACCACTTCAAAGTGCACATGCTTTCTGCTGTCTCACTGAATCCATCACAAAACTCTGAAGCCAGTGGATGTGAACAATGAGCTGGAAAACAGGCTGCAGCCAAAGCAATTCAGGTATGAGCACAATGAAATGCAAAGATGAGACTATGGAATTTTAGCTTTAGCCTAAACCACTAACCTGGTTCAGTGTACCCTCACTGTCTAGAAACCCTTGGCTTATTAAAAAAGTCACTTCACTTGAACTTGTTTTTCCATTTTACTACACATGAGTATTACTGTTAATACTGGTACTAACTTGTTCCTTCTGGAGCAAGTTACCTTTCACAGGAACCAGGCAGCCACCCCTGAAACTTTATCCATCTTTCCTAGCAAAGCCAATTCCGCTCCTGAAAAGCCTCTTGACTGATTTCAGTCTTCTAAAAAATCCTTAAGCCTGTTCCTCAGCATGCTTTATTACTGCTGCCTCCCTTCATGAAGACAAATTACTGAAGATTATTCTGCATTCTACATCTGGTTTTAGAGTGAATACAATTAGAGGAAAGCCTTAACGTAAATAGCTACCTGCTGCTGGATTGACATCTGAGAGAAGTGCCCTGAGTTAAGACAACTGTTGTATGTACACCTTTAGCTGCCAACAGACTTTGCCTTAGAGGGAATCCCTCAAAATTCAATGCCCAGTGCTCTATGATTTCACTATCATGCACATCTCTATAAACTCTGCTCTCTGAATTTCAACTCTGAAAAATTTTTGAATACTCACATCCATTAAACAGATTCCTGTAAAAATATGTGTGCTGGACAGAAGTAGACCTATTCTTCAGTAGCAAGTTGGAGTAAGACTCTCGAAGGGCCACTAGCTACTCTCTTCCAGTGAAAGGTCTTGGACATGAAAGGTCTTTCTCCTTTGTAGTATTCCACTCAACACTAACTCTATGTTTCCAGAAAAAAGATTAAAGTTGTAGGTCCTGATGCATAAGTGGCTTAAGGGTTTTACATAGTTTGTGAAATTCTCCAGTTTCTAGTCATGTCCACTAAGAAATAAGCAGTATGTACTCAGAGCAGTAATTACGGCAGAGCAGCAGCTGACAACTTCCAAGTTTATTGGCCAGAACATCAACATAGCTACCCACTTATACAAACCAACAGAACTAAATTTTAATGCTGCTTCACAGCACGTGTAGTTGTCAAGCCATTAACCAACAGTTCTAGAAAATATTTTGATTTACCTGAGGTTTCACAAAGAAGACTGTAGAATTACATACAGTACATTTGGCATATTTGTATCAAAATTCTTGTTGGAGAAATAAATTACAAACAATGGTACAAAACCACTCCAAGCCAACCTTTGTTCAACAAGAACATATGTGTGAGTTTTACAGTTTTATTTTTTGTATTGCTCTTACAATAAGCAAACTATTTAGTTTATACAAAATAAACCTGTAGTTTCATATAGTTTAAAAAAATCATCTTTGGCTAAACAAAGCTCCTCCTATTTTTATACATATATTTATATATATACAAACATCAGATATTTTACATGACCATGTAGGAACCTGTACACATAGATACAATAAAGAGAACATTAACCAAGTTTCACACTTTACAAAAAAGGAATCCCAACTCAGATTCAAAACAGTCAAACCCTGCCTCCCATCACCTATACAGATATGAAAGTAAGTAAACACAGATAAGGAATAAACAACTTTGTAATAAAATACTGCCTGCCTTTTTTGATGCGAGAAGTGACTTCCCTCAGTGCCTTCAGTACTGTGCACATGTTGATCTATAAGGATATGGTTAAAAGAATACTTTTAGTAGAGTCTGACTTTTGCACAAACATGAACACTTCTCTGCAAACTGACTATTCTTAAAACAGCTTCAGTTAGATTTATATCTCCAACAAATTAACAATTGTCACAAATGTTTGTTAAGAACAAGTACAGGTTGGTGCACCAATTCCCCACTAAAATCACCAGGCACTGCCAGCATAGCACAGAAGGTGAGATTTGATCATTAAAAGCAAACATTTCAGAAGCAAGCACGTAAGATGGAAGACTGCCAGAACTGACATCATCACCTACTCAAGTCATTCCTTGTAACAGTTTCCAGAGCACTGCCTAAAAGAAGGACAATGCACTGTTTGGCAGCACGACAATCCATTCCATAGGTCACATGTACAATACTCCAAAGTGGTCAGTGACAACATCACTGACAAATTATCTGATGGTTTATTAGAAAGAGAAGTCTGTCCCATTAGTTGGAGAGGGAACAAAAAAACATGCTGACATTGAAGAAATGGTCACTGGACTCTGAAAAAGAGCCAATTCAATCCAAGTTGAAAGGCAATGCACTTAGGTGGGGCTATTAAGTGAAGTCTAACTGAACTCAGCAGATGCTCTGACTGAATAAAGACTACAGCAATTCCGATCCTCCACAGAATAAAACCTCAAAAATCAATGAATTCATTAAAAAAAACCCTTGCAACTTCCAGGGACGTTTCTCAGAACGAAGAAGAGAAAGAAAACCTTTTTAGAAATTTGGGATAAAACAGCAGTATGTATGTCAGGTGTGTGTAAATATATATATATATATATATACATACACACACACACTAGGTATGTTCTAGTAAAACTGGAAACAGTTGTAACAGATTTTTAAAAATAGAACATAATGAATTTCTAATGCACTAAACAACTTGTAAAGATAGATGCAATTGCTGTCAAAACATGCCAAGTTGACAAGCTTTTGGAAACTGCTTGTTCTTACAGAAAAGTTTTGCTTCTGGTTAGTAGCTACAAAGTCACACTTTATGAAACTGTAAAGGTCTGTCTGCTTCTAAATTAATTTTTAACAGAAAATCACTTCTCAATATTTACTTTTTTTTTTTTAACAAAACAGAATGTTTATTATGTTGAAGACCTAAATGAAGTACTATTTCCAGATGTAATTTGGAACAGAAAAACATAATGGCCTTTGCAGAGTAGCATTCATATAAAGTAACATTTACGCTACCCTGCACACTGATTATTCTGAAAACAGATTCTGTTAGTTTTAACTCTCCAGTAAGCAAACAATTGCCACAAATATTTGTTAAAAACAAGCTGCAAGATCCACCTATTCCTGAGCAACAGAATCCAATTACTAGATAAGCAACTTTTGGAACCATTGCCCTGCCTTATTTTAAAAGAAAAAGGCCTCAATTCTTAAAATATGTTCCACAGTCACCAAGATGACCTACCTGTCATTTTCCAGGATTATCTGCCAGCTGGATTCCAAAGCACTCTCACTTTTTAAGATCATACTTCAACATCAGCACACGCAGAATTTCCGACAAGCGAAGCAAGAGCCACCCTTCCCACTCGACTGCTCGCCCTTGTCTCTACTCACAGAACACCTTTAACTAACAGGAGATGTCACACCCCTTTGAAATGATACTGCCTCATGTGCAGTGTCAAAGCCCTTGCTTTCCTAGCCACCTGGTTTGTGAAGTTCCCTCTGCGTTACTCTGTTAAAGAACTTCAGAGGAAACGCAGACAAGTAAATAACTAACAGTGCACTGGATTTACCAAACTCAGTATTCTGACTTGGATACCGCCCCATAATCCCATCATACGAATGCAGTGGCTCCAGTCCATCCCTGCAGGTAACAGCTAAGCCCTGTAACCATGAAGCAATTTGGTTTGAGTCTACTTGCACTTGGATTTCTTGAATAGCTTCATTAACTGCTTGAATCTTTCTGAAACCTAATGGAGGACAAAAAAAAAAAAGAAGATACATCATTAAGGCCCCAGACTTCCACATCTACCAAGAAAGTTTTCTTCAGACCACCACTATTTCCTTCCAAGAAATTTTAGTAGGAGAATTTTAGGAGCACCAAGAACAGTTTAAGTGGATCTAGGAAGTCTTCTTACATCTTTCACACTTGAAATAGCTTCCAGGTTATTCAAAGACAGCTAGAGCCAACACAGGTTTAACACAGGTTTCCCTACAAGAAGGAGGAAAAAAATGAGGCTTCAAAGCCAATTAGCCTTGAATTTGCCATGTGTAACCATGAGTAAGATGCAAATGTAAAGATAAAAGCTTATTTGGTACACCACAAAAAGCACTGTTTATTGGTTATTTTCTACCCTCTTGTACAATTGTTGCTTCAGGTATTTTTGGCTCATCATGGAGTAATCTCCCTGCCAGGGATTCTACATAACTGGTCTGTAGATGAGAGTAAAAAGTTTTTTTGCTGAACATAGCTACAGCTGACATAGTGACCTCATTCAGTTTTAAGCTAGTATTTCTTCCTGCTATATTCATATTGCTATAGCATACTGATGATCCACCAAACTAGCTGGGAAGAGAGGCATAAAATCACAGATAACATTGTTTTATCCAACCAGCCACCCCAACAGTTTCCAAACCCCACGAAAACCCTGCAACCATACAGCACAACATTCTAAAAGCCAAATCCCAATCATGCAGGATTTCCTAATGGAATCAAACATGTGTTTCTCACTTTCTAGATTTTCAGGATACAGATTAAGAGAACAATTCAACTCAAGCATAAAGCTATATGCAAACCTCTGGAAATATTCTACATTAATTTGATATCTGTGTCTTGAAACTTATAAATTAAAAAATGAAAAAAAAATGAAACATCTTCATTAAAAATATCCTTTCTGCACAACCCCGGTACTTTTTTCCAGCTCTAACTTTAATTTTTTTCCTAATTTATTAAAGGTGTGCAAAGGCTTCAGGCCTCTCAAAATTGCCTTTCTTTATTTAAGTACCAATCCAACAATAATCTTGTGGTCCCTGGCTCATGAGTGGAGCAGTTTCAACATACCAAACAGGTACTGAGGAATCCCCATAATATGAAGTAACAACTGGCAGAATCTAAGATTCTTTTTTACAAGAATCCCCCAAAAAAAGACATGACGAAAAGAAAACTACAGATTTGCAAAAGATCTCCAAAGATTTTTGTTCAACTGCAATTGTAAATGTAGGAATATTGCTGTTAGTAAATATAAAAATATCATCACCTACCTGATTTGGGCTTTTGTTTAGCCTAGTGGCCAAGGAAACAAAAGTTTTGCTTGATGGTCCTTTTTTCTGACATTCCAGTAAAATTTCTCGGTCATCATTTCTACAGCAAAAGTGCATTTTTAAAATATTAATACGTATAGTTGTGTACATGCACACAAGCAAAATAATACATGCAGGCATATATAAAATTTGCAGTATTTCTAAACTACAGAACATGAGTTCAAACAGCAGTAATCAATTTGTGGAGGATCCCTTCTTCTACCAGCACAGAGTAACAGAGTCAGTACAAACAAGTGGTAGTGGAGATTATGTTCCCCTACTAGGAAGAGCAGGATTGTTACAATAGAGTTAGCCCCAAACCAAGTTCAAAGAGTTTTAAGCTTCTAAATCAGACATTTAAACTTGAATTGAGAGGAACTCAAATTCAACAGGATCAGTAGTTCCAGGTGCACATGCCTCAGTTTGCATGGCTGAACAGCAGCTTTCACCTAAGGCCCACTGATGTTCAAAGATAAACCAGAGAGATGCTTGACTTCTCTAAGTGGCTTAATGTAATAAAGATACTCAGAGCACATCTACTGTTCACATGAGAATAAAAAAATCAGAAGTCTATTCTGTAGTGTGTCACCAGTTTCCTGTTTGTCTCATCAACTAATTTAGGCAAAATGTGTAGAGACAGTAATTTTATTTGACTGAAACCTGTCATACTTCAATAAATTATATTTCTTTTCTTCAATTTCAAAGATAAACTGAATGACTAGTTATTTAAATAAATGCCTTTTTTTTCTAAAAGACAAACAAAAGTTCAAAGATAAATAAAAAGTGTGAAACTGAAAACCTGGTAATATTCATAAGGAAAACTTTAAGTCTCTTCCTACCTTTTTGGTGTGCACATTAAAAAATCACATTAGCTTTTGCTGTCTTTTTTCCATGAAGGAGCTGATTTTCTTTTGAAATGCTACCTAGAAACTTGCTTTATATCTGAACTATAGTTTACAAAGGTCTGTCCTGAAAATTTTAGAAGCCCCTTTATAAAGTGTTGATTGTATCAAGTTGCAGCAAGAACAGCAAAACCTGCCAACTATAGTTTCTTAAAAACAAGAATACACCACGATCATTTTGCATGTATTATTGACATGTACAGCCACCTCACTTGTCACCCACATCCTGCAAATTGGAGTACATGAGTTGAATGACTGGTACATTTCCACATACTGAGCAGCTCAGACCCGAAAACAAAAACCTGTTTGCTCTCATGCCTTCCCTCAGAGGGGGAAATCTTTAGCTATTCTCCTTCACCAGTCACTGATGCCTCAGAGGAACATCAAGGACCTCCATCCCCTACCAAGCCTGGCTGGAATTTTTGGACAGAAGAAATAAACCGGGCAGGGGAAATAACAAGAACAGACAGTGCATTACAGTAGGTCTTGTCACCTCGGGCACTTAAGCTTTCAAAACAAAAGCCAAGAGGACTCCTACTTTGGGAGATGTGGATAAGTGATGGACATCAATCTCCCAGAGCAATCCTGCATTGATAAAAGGAGGCTCCCATTCCACTTTTCACAGAAGGGTGTAGAGCTACCAAATAATTTCAGTCATCAGCTAAATACCCTTTTCTTCCCTCTTTTCAGTGAATAACGTAGTTTAAAAAAACCCTAAAGCAATTGAGCAGACCAAATCAGAAATTACCTTGTCCAGGACACTACTACTTCTCCCTTCTTTTTAATGATGTTTTTGGCATAGAGGCTAGGTGATGATGGAGATGAAGCCAAGGAAGAAGAGTCTTTGTTCTGCTGTAGCTCATTCTTCTTATTGGAACATTGTTTGGGTGATGAATTTCTATCTTCAGACCTGGTATTACTTCCATCAGTCCCCTCACCTGCTGATTCAGTTCCTTTTCGTTGCCTTTTTGAATTGGAATTCTCTTCTAAGGTCACTTTTTTCCTCTTTTTAGTAGTTTTATCATCTATACTTATCTGGCACCCTCCATTAATCTTTGAACTGGGTTTTGTTTCAAGATCACATTCACCTGCTACAGTCCCATTACAAAGCTCTTCTGTTAAGTCTATAGATGCACTGAAGCACTTTTCGAGTTCTTTTTTTTTATCACTGACTTCTGAGTTTCCTGTTGAAGTTTCCTGAGTCCCGTTATCTGCTCTGGATTCCACTGCATGACATGAAGTTCCATTAAAAATACCATCTTTTATGTATGACTTCATATTGCATCCAGCAGGAAAAGAAGCTTGAGATCTAACATGCATTTCATTTATGTTTTTTATGTTTTTAGATACTTGCAATTTGTGTGTCTCAGATCGCTCAGAGCCTTTATCTAGGCTTTCAGTGTTGTGGCTCTCTTTGTCTGAAGATTTTTTACAGGTCCCAAGCAACCCAGTAGTTTCTTCCTTTCCAATACTATTGTGTGACTCCTTCAGAGGCTGAGCTAAGGTAGGATTTTGTTCTTGTTCAGCACTGACGTGAGGCAAGTGGTCCATCTTAACCAGATCTGGTTTGACGGCTTCTTTCACAGTGGCACTCTGGCTGTCCCTTTCTTTCCCCCCAGTTCTCATTTCTCCTTTTCCAGTCTTGGCTGAGGATGCCTGTGCCTCCTTCACTGGAGCCATCTGATCAGAAGCTGGTGAGACAGATGGCACTGCACGCCTAATCTTCACAATAAAATGATCATTGGATTTCTCCATGATTACTGCTTGCATTGGTAGGCTGGGGCGACACTGAAAACCGAGAGCAACAGGCCGACTTGTCCACGATGATGAACAACTGGATTTACTGCTTGAGTTATCAGATTCTAGAGCCAAATGAATGTCTTGTTCAGTGGCATCCTCCTCTCCAAGAAGTGCATCTTCGCTGTAATGTGCACTAACAACACCCTCTGGAGCTGAGCTAGAATTATTCTCAGGTTTTAGGAAGCTGAGGTGAGCATCTGATTTCAAAGGTGATGGAATCGTTAAGGAAACAGCCAAATCTTCAAGAAGGATGGAAGAAACACATGATTTATTCTTCTGTAAATTGCATTCATCTTCTTTGCACAAAGCTGAGTTTGTGGAAACCTCAAACATACAGCTCTCATCCAGCACATCTGGATCAACAGGCATCTGAGGCCTAGATGCTAATGAGGGAGCTCTTACAGGTGAAACAATAGTCCAGCTAATATCCTCTTCCTGTTTACAATCCACACATGCCTTCTTTGGAGCAATGTCTTGCTCCAGTTCAGCATTATCCCTGCATTTATGACTGTCTAAAAACTGTTTTTCTGGAGTCCTGAATTCACTCTCATTTCTGTTGATATTGCCCCCATTTTTTTCCAAGAGATCAGAACCTCGCAATAAGCTTTTGAAAATTTCACCCATTTGAGCATCACTTACAAGATTAAATGTAAGACTGGATGCTTGTTGTTCTGTGAGAAGCTCATAACTAAGATCAGACTTGTTAGCATCTCTGGACAGCTGGAGTCCTTCCTTTTCATATTTAACACCCTTCACTGGAGTAAGAGTGCTTTGTAAATTATTCTCTTTAGAGAGGTGAACTTTTGTTTGGGAATTTCTTGTGTTATCAATGGAGTTAAGACATTTTGTAAAGGCAGTTTTTGGTGTACCTGTCTTATTTTTCTCATGGTGACACTTAGGTTGTTCATAATCCACAGTTTGCTTTGAAATATATTCTTCAGGCTTTTGAGAACCATCTTTCAGGGACTTTTTTCTAGATCTCTGCATATCATTTTTATGACTGATCTTGTGGTTTTGCTTTCCGGCCCTTTCGAACTTCCCTTCCTCACCCCCATTTCCCACATCACATAGCTTTATTATAATTCTCCTTATCTTTTCAAATAAGTAATCAAGCTGTTCATCTACAAATTTCCACAACTGTTTTTTCATATCTGATACTTGCTGTTCAAAAAGACGGTCCACTATTGCATTCTTTTTAACTTGTTTAAGTTTTGACTCTATAGTATCACAGATATTCAATTTTAATGTATCACCTAATGCACATATCTTGGAAAAGTTCAAGTATCTTATTAACGCTGTAAAATTTATGATCCCAGATTCTATAATTCTGTGAAAATGCTGAACTGGGAAGTGTACTTTGAACTTCATATAACTTTTCCTCATCTGTTTTCGTATAGCTCTGAGCATCTGCATGATTTCTTGTATATTTGAAGGTTCAACAATAACATGAACTATTTTTTCAAGACAAGCAATGCTCACAGTTTTGTTTTTCTTCATATTCTTTGAGGATCTGAAGGTCTGATTTTTATGCCTCTCTCTGTTCTTTTGTGTGCTTACTTGCACAGAAACAAATTTTCCATTATCTTCATTGCAGTGCACAGTTTTGCTATTTTGATTCTGAGGACTGCTGGTCAAATTTCGTGTTTCAGAAGAAGCTTTTGGTCTTGACTTTTTTGTATTTTCAGAGCCTCTCTCTGGTTTAGATTTTTCTTTCTCTTCATCACTACTTACGATTTCGCCTTCTTCTATTTCATCTGAAGAGATACTTAGCCGAGACTCCGTCTCTAAGTGTTCATCAGACATGCTAACTGGCTTCTGGTTTTCTTTGTTTACCTCCTTTGACAAGTTCTTTGAGGGACAGATGACAACAGTACCTTCAGGAATTAAATCTATAAAAAGAAAACAGTTTGCTAATCACCATAAAGAATGCAATTTTAAACAATATTTTCAGAAAAACATGCTAGATTCTCTTCTGTAAACTGACTATTCAGGACTGTTTGTTTGAACTCGGGAAGCCTGAGCTGTAACAAGTTTGGGTGGTTTCCTTCAGCAGTTTAAGGGATTTGAGATTTAAAGGGCAAATTGAGCTTTATATTGAGTAAATTTAAGGAGCCTCAACATTTCACCAAACACATGTGAACTATCTCACAAAAACATCAGTTGGAAAGACAAAAATATAGCAGTTTTCATCAGTTTTGAATTTCTTTCCATTTACTTTAACAAGTTTTATGATTACTGTACCAGCTAAATTACAACTATCACATCATTATGAACTAACATTTACATACAATAGGTGGCTTTTCTTTTAAGTTTCAAAACTAAAACAAATTGAGAAAAAGTGACCCATTAATGTTCTAATAATCCCGTAAAGAGTTATGCTCTGAAACATAAAAAACCAGATTTCAATGCCACTCTACCATTTCTTTTCTAAGTAAGAAATCTAAACTTCCAAGAATTTTTGTTTTAATTGCTGCAGGACATTACAAGGAAGACCTAAATTCACAAATACTTGAAAGAATATGATCCTATGTAACTTTTGCTTCCACCATTTCAGAGGAAAATCTAAAGGGATCTATGCAAAACTAGCCACAACTAAGAAATGTGTATGTATTTTTTTAGTAAGTTAATACAAAACTCTTATTTCAACCAATCTTCTGTCAGTAGTGACCAACTCCAATTTTTAGAGCACTAATATTCAAATGGCTACGATCTTGGCTGCAACATTAAATGCCTCCACTACTCACAAAAAGGACCACTGAGACATACACAGCTCAAGAAGACACAATTTGTATCTTTCAGAAAGCAGTTAAAAGAAGTAATTTCTGCTTTCCATGAGCAGATCTTCTAAGCTTTATGTAGAAAAGAAATTAGAATATACATATTGGAATATACATATACAAATACCTTTGTTGTAAGTCTTCACAAGGCCTTTACAGGGACTTTCCATCTTCAGTGCTTTAGCCAAAGGACGCACTGGACTATTCAGTGGGCTGATTGCCTTTGGAATATACCTCAAGTGATTGAGATCAATGCTCAGTATTGAGCTGTCATCATCAACAGAAACTGGGTTAGTTTCTATCTCTTTAGTTATAGGACACATCTCACCACTGAGAGAAGATGCTGTTGCAGTACTGTTATCAGTTAGGTCGGGCTCCAGATTACAAGTATTCTGGTGAACTAGTGGTTCATCCTTATCAGTTATTATAGTTCTGTCCAGTGAATGAGATGTACTCATATTAATTTCACAGATACTCTTTTCCTCCATCGGACAGTCAACATTTTCTGTAGCCACGTGATCATCATCCCTCACTACTTCCACTAAAGAGTCTGGTTTTGTTTCACTGATACCATCTGCAGTACCAGAGGACTCCAGGTCACCAGAACTTCTGGCTTCTGAGTCATCTAAGACAACATTTTGAGAGCCACCTTGATCTGCAGAGCTTTCTATGTCAGTAGCCAGCCATATTTTATCTTCCTCTTTCTTCTCTGCTGCTGACTCTAGAAGGTCTCCCATACTTGCACTTGCAGGTTCAGGTTGTGCCACTTCTGCTGCTGGTACATTATCACCCTGCATCTCACCCTCTGTCACAGGCAACTCTTCACACTCTGCCACACTCCCTGTCACCTCCAGGGGCAAAGACTCAGGGTGGTTCAGACCCATCACTACTGCTGTTTTTCCTGAGGCTTCCAATTCAACTGGATCACAAGCCTCTGCCACTTCTGATGGCGTTTCAGCCTCCATCTCATCAGGAACCAGCACATTTGCTGCTTCTGGCAAGGCTTGGGGCTGTACCTGACCCACCTCTGCTTCTGGTAAGGTTTCTGAGCTTGGTTCATCAGCTGCGACCGCTGGCAATGCTTCAGACTGTGCTGGATCTGCTGGTGCTACTTTCAAGGCCCCATTTTCAGAACTGACAGAAACAGGCAGTGCTGGTTCCACGTTGCTCTGAGCTGCAGTGCCCAGAACTTGTAACGTTGAATGACTGTGCTCTGTGGGACCACAGTCTAGAGGGTGGGCAGAATCTAAGAGTTCTGTTTGCAGTGTGAGCTCTGTACTTCCCTCATCAGTGGCCTTTTGGGAAGGTTTTCTAAGCCCATCCGTTGCAGAGAGACATTGTTTCTTATTAGGAGAAAGAGTTAAATTTAGCTTTTCCATAAAGCTAAGTTTTAAGTCTTTGCTTTTTGGCCCAGCGCGATTACCTTTAGTTGTGCGTACTTTATAATCTTTTAAGCTATCTGCTACTCTGGATGTTTCTTCCAGCTTACAGGATTTGTTTCTCACACTTTTTGTAACATCTGTACCTTTCTTGGAGTCTTTTACAGATTGGTGAGAAAATTCTTTTGCAACTTTTTTTTCATTTCTAAAATGTCTATTTTCATCCTGATCCTCTCTTTCCCTTTTCCTTTTTTCTTCAGTTCTGTGTCTTTCTGATTTGGAATGTGCTGTTTCCCATTCATGTCTACTACTACTTTCCTTCAAGCGTGCATATTTATGCTCTCTGCTGTTGGAATTAGAAGGTGAAGTCCTTCCTTCTCGAGAGATATGATCATCTGTTCCCCTGTCTCTCTTGCAGTCAACGTGTTTTCCTTTTCTAGACTCTTCCCCACGACATTTACGTGATTCGTGAAGACTCTTTGAATGTTCACTCTTGGAGTGTGGACTGTTCCCCCTACCAGGCCTCCTTGGTTGTTCTTGCATCTTTTCAATTGGTTTATTTTTTTGGCCAGAATGTTTTTCACCTTTATCATGTGTTTTAATGTCTTTTTTTAATCCATTTTGTAATCTCTCATCAGCATACAATTCACCTCTTGTTTGAAACCTGTCTTTACCAGCTGTCTGTTTCTCCCAGGAAGAAACACCCCTTTCTACTCTTCTTTCTGCACTGGGACTGCATTTGGGTTTCATGCTCTGACTTTTTTGTTGCAATTCATTTTTACTAGCCTTCTCTGAAAGGGTTTTCAGCTTCTGTGGAGGATCTGAATTCCCCTCTTCACCGTCACCATCATTTCCAGTGCTCTGATGTGCTTCTCTTTTGTATTTGTTGACATTTCCCCTGCTGTGCTGTTCATTACTTTTAGCTTCTTTTCTTTCCTTTCTGCTATCCTTGCTGGAAGTATGGTCATAGCTCAGTGCACTTGTGTGAGTACCATCATTGCAGAGCTCTTCAGGAGGGTACCTCAGCGAAAACGGAGTGTTCCTTTTCTCAGAGCCAGACTTCCCACTGTCTGTGTTATGAGATGAGTAGCTGTGGTATCCATCTTTTGAACAGTCATTTTTCATTTTATGTTCCATCTTCATATTGTCACCTGAATCAGAAGGTCTGCATTTGGAATCTTTTGTTTTAGTTGACCCTGGAAGGTATGTTCTTCGATGGTTGGGAAATTCCGATAGCCTGTTTATAAAAAGGAAAAAAGTTATGTTATTTTTAAAGTTATTTAAACATAACTAAAGCTGAACTGCAATGAATCCATGTATCTGTAAAAATTGTTAACACTTTCTTTCATTTTCAATCTGAATAAAAGTGGGCGATATAAAAAACATTTAATAAATTCCATCAGCACAGAACAAAAGAATATAATTTATATACATATTTTCCAAAGGAAGTTCATCTGAAGGAAAATCAAGATTTATGGAAAAGTACTATATTGAGCCTAGTTAACAATTTCAGTAATTCAAATTAGTATCATGTCCAGCAATAAAGAGAGCTTTCCCCCAGGTAAAAAAAGTTGTTCTTTACAGCATTAGTGATTTAAAATAATTATAATTTAAAATCCATCAATAAGTAAATAAACTACATTTGGGCGTTGTTGCAAGTTCCAGAGGACAAGTAGTACACTATGATAACCAAGCCTCATCAAGGCTACATGCTACTGCTGAGAAGTCATCATATTAAAAATAATTTTAAAAATCAAATTTAAAAGGGTACATGTAGCCTGTATGGCCTAAACTCCTACTCATTACTGATAGAATGCATCATTCTGTATCAATACCTCACTATTAAAACAACCAACCAACCTCCCAAACCCACCACAACAAAACAAACCCCCAAAACAGACACTTTTCTACCATAGTCAACACAACATTTCATTAAAATAACATCATTAAAGACAAGGTCAACCTTCTTATACACTTGCCACTACATAAAAAGAATGATGGTGTCTAATCCATGCAGAAAGAAACAGAAATAAAAGTCACACCAACAAATGATGGCAACAAACCACTAAACGTCTGGCTCTGTTTTAGAGAGTCAAGGATGAAGTGGCTGCAACACAGACATTTGGATTTGGCCTGAAATTCTATGATGAAGCAGCACCCAGTTGTAAGGAATCAGTGCAAGTGTAAAATAATTCCATATTTATCTCCAACACAAAATAGGGTTGATTTTGCTTTATAAAACAGAATACTTCCTGTGGGTCAATACAGTAAATTTAAATATGATATGAACACCTTATACAACTGGGCCTACTGCAAAAATATGACATTGTGATGTGAACACAATGTTGAACCCTAACAATGCTGCAGCTGTTGTAATACAAAACCCTTTCTTATATTTCTGTTTCATTTTGAATGATACTGATAAAGTTTTGCTATGCTTTAGGCTGGCTATTAAATCTGTATACATGTGTGATTAATGTTATTGTATCCAAGCTGTGTTTGTTTGGTTTTGTGGTTTTAAAGTTGAGGGGTTTTTTTGAGATGAACATTAACAATTCCCTGAGAGATACTAACTTTGAAATAATCTTTACACATAGATGCACTGTCTAAGCTAAGCTAATTTACTATATAAATATATAAACCATGCAACAGACCTCTAAGATATCAAAGTGCCACCTTTCCCACAATTTTCCATGATGGATGCCTCCAAAATACCAGAGATCAAATCCTGAACCCCTGCTCTGGTTTCACATGGTTCAGAAACCTTACTGTCAGCTACTCTCCCACCCATACTGCACTGTTTTCAACTCCTTCCACTAACATTAGTGGTATACAGAAATAACAATGAAATCTTCAATTGTTATCCCCCCACCACTGGAGACAGGGATTTCACATCTTGCCATAAAAACATTATATAATCTATTTTTTTTTCATTTGTTGTCTGACAAGTTCCATGGAATTCATATCTGAGGCCATAAAACAAGACTGGTTTTGAAGCTGAACTGTGTAGAGCATCTGCTTTGAAACATGCAAGATGGTTAGATAACCCACAAGGAACAGTGGGTTACAAACAAAAATTCATGCAAAAGGTCACCATTTGGACTCCTTCTTGGTTTCTTAAGTAGAAACCAAAGACCCCATCAGGCAAAGGAGATAGTTATGTATTTCTTCTGATTGTACTGGTTCTAAACTACACAATTATTTACTAAGTAATTATTTTTTTCATTAATTTTTCTTAAAATACATATAAAAATTTCTAACAAGTATATAAACAAGATCAGACAAAAAGCATGTTTTCAGTTCTACTGCCTATTTGTACCTTTGATGGAGATGACTGATTTCTTCATCCTTACGGTTAATTTCCACTCTTGCTGTTTTGATAAGGGCTGAAATATTCTTTTTGAGGGCTTGGTTTTCATTCTGTAGAATGATATTCTATTTTAAATATATATAAAACAGACAGCAAGAGAGGGAGGGAGAGAAAAAACAAGAATTAGCTTGGTTATCCAAACACGTAATGAAAAATAGTGCAAGACAACCACTAGAAAAATGTCCCATCATCAGCAAAGTGACAGTAAAACATATATAAACCCTTTTGAAGAAATCCAAATTATTGAGATCCAAAAAGTTTGGGGTTTTTTTTTTGTTTGGCTTGGGATTTTTTGTTCGGTTGGTTTTTTGTTTTGGGTTTTTTGTTTTGTTTTGGGTTTTTTGTTTTGTTTTGGGCTTTTTGTTTGTGTTTTGTTGATGTTGTCTTTTAATTTTGTTGTTGTTGCTTTTCTTTTTTGTAACATTACTCACATTTACGCTTCTGTTTGTGGTCCTGGTAATTATTTCAAACATTTCAAGCATTCAATTAAGTAAAACTGAAATATGCCATAAAACAAGTGAGCTAAAAAATTATAATCCACCTCTTTGCTTCATTCTTTTACTCAATTTACTGCTCTCTTGGTCACTGCATCAAATGAGAGATGTAGCTCTTAAGCACATTCAGAGAAAGAGGGTAATTGCATTTCTTTCAAGGTATCAAAACCAACTTTGGGTGCTCTATCATTCTAATATTTCTAGGTATGATATTCTAGGTCCCTGTCAATCCTAGAACTAGTCCCTTCTCTTGATAACTGTCCTCAGCAAAGCCTGCTCACAAAGGCAGACAGGATTTGCAGAAAACAATACAGAAGTGTCACAGGGCAGCAGCTGCTTACCATTGCAAACCTTGGAACCTTTGGGAGTTATGTGTAATATGCAGTAGAGCACACTGCAGAATTGCCCCAAATTATCCAGCTCTATAGAATGGCACAGCAAGGGAACACCAGCTCAAGTTGAAGAGCAGTTCAGGCTTTTCAAATTGGCACTATGCTCAAAGCAACACAGACATCCACTTCCAGTTCTAATGACAGCTCAGGTACCTTCACGGTCCTGTCCCTAGTGCATTAAAAAATCAAGAGTACTGGATACCTTTCTGATAACTACTCATTTGACACATTCACTTTTTAATTAAGAAGAGAGAAGACAGCTTTTAACCAAATAAAGTCTTACTGCACACCATATCGTGAAACAAATGAATTTACCTACTGATTTTGTCAGTAGGCTATCCCAGCAACCATCCTAGGCAGATCAAGCTCCTAGCATCTACCTACAGGAGTGCTTTACAAACCGTCCATGCAATGGATCAAGTCTGGAAAGCATATGAAATTTTTTTCTCAAGGCAATATTCAATTTACTTTGCATGATCTTGAAAATATTTCCCTTTGAACTACAATACCTGCGCCTGTATTTCTTTAAATTTCTTCATCAACTCTTTAATTTGCTGTTGGCATTTTCCATATTCTGCCTGCAACTGTCAAACAGAGAAGAATTCACAGCACGGAAGTGGACTTAATTACACAGAAGAGTTACTTCTCTAGATTTATAGCTAGTTAACACACTAATGTATATTACAAACCTCTGTTTTTTTCCCCCAAAGAAACATATGAAAGCCATATTGAAACAAAAGGCTTCAATATGCTCCAGCTGGTATACAGGTCTCTAAAGCGACACAAACACTCAGGTAAGAGGAAATCTATGTGTGCTTGCCTAGCAATAATAGGCTAAAGAATAACAGAAAGCCATATTGTTGTGAAACTAAAGACTACCAAAGAGCAGGATTACCAAGGAGCAGGAGTTCTGAGAGATAAGTAGATGGGGACTCTTGTCAGATTTTATGTAACACAAAACAGGTAAGGAAAAACACAACAAAAAGTTACTACAAACAAACTTGGACTGCAGAAATAGACTGTGAAAGGACACGATGCTGCTAAGATCACAAAATTAAGCAAGATAAATTTGGCATGAACTCTTCTTTAGAGGTAGATAGTGACAAAGCTTTCACAGAAGAATGGACAACTTCCACTCAGTCAACAACTTTCAAACTTGCAAAGTGACATTTTCATCACTCAAGGGAGTCCTGGAGGTTTTGCTCCTGCTCCTTCTAACATCCGTGCATGTCTGTCCCTTTTATGCCATTTAAATGTGTCTCATAGGCCAGGACTGGTGATGCTACTTAAGTGAGTGTTGTCTTGATTTGCTGGAAGCAGCTACCTACTGCATGGCCACCTTCAGTCTCAAGGACAGAATTTAACAACACATAAGATAGGTCATGGATTTACCTGCTTTACTCTGGTAAAATTTGTTGGGAGAAATGTCAAGACCAGCTTTGTATCATATGTCTGATCAGATCCTTGACTAGAAGGAAACCACAACACATTCTCCCATTATGTAGCTGATACATGAACTGCATGCAAAGGATAAGAAATGGGAGCATATAATGCCACAGAGTGACAGATTCCCTTATTCAGATGAACTTGTTGTCCTAAGAGTTTATTAGCACACTCTTTTTTTACTTATTTAAAAACAGTTAGCCTGTTTTTCCAACAATGTGAGCATGCCAACAACGTTTTCTGTACTTTACTTTTTACACAACAAAATTTGGAACAAAATCCCCCAAAAGCATCAGAATTTTTTTTTCCATATTAATACATACCTCATCATAGGATGCTTTCTTTGCAGTCCCTTCTTCAATCAATATTTCATCAAATAAATTTAAGCTGCTTCTAGATGGTGTAGAATTTGGAGCAAAATTGTCTATATAAAGAAAATAAATTACATGAGGAAAAAGGTATTTTTCTAGCCATGTTGCATTGTGTACACTGTTCTATACTGTCTGTGCATTTTGGATCTACTTCTTGCTCTTACAAGGTAACAGCACACAAAATAAAGAACTATGACATGCTCATGGCATATCCCGTTGCAATAAGGTACAGAGATTTCTTGAAATAGCCATCTGTAAGTGAAACGAAAGTGAAATTAAAAAAAACTCAAACAAAACCAACTGACAAGCCAACACCCAAACACCCGAATTATTTAATGACAGTACTTTTTCCTCAAATCAGCATGGGTGCTCTGTTCACCAAAAACACTTTACTGACAGGACCTGGCTTATGACACCCCTGAAACACAGATGCATTTGCCGACAAAAAAATGAAGTCAGCTATCAAAGCTGTGCTTCCATCCTTTGGACAATACCATAATGCAAAAAATATTATTAACACAATGTAAGA
Organism: Dicrurus megarhynchus; assembly: GCA_013399195.1. Classification (NCBI taxonomy): domain Eukaryota; kingdom Metazoa; phylum Chordata; class Aves; order Passeriformes; family Dicruridae; genus Dicrurus; species Dicrurus megarhynchus. The sequence continues at coordinate 282,249 of VXAD01004809.1, read as the reverse complement.
GGACGTAAAAATAACATCTTACCTGTACAGAGCAAAGATCTCACCAGTCCTCTCTTCAAATTTAAAAAACCAAGATCCCTCAAAACTGGACTATATAAAATGTTTTCATTGCATTGCTATTGCTCCTTGTATCTTTGATGTTTACTAAACAATGCATCTCCATATGTGAAATATGAACTTCAGAAATACAAAATAAAAAAATATAGATGCTTTATGTCTGTAGGATATAGTACAGTCCTTCCATAAAAATTCAATGGTCTTAACAGCAGTAAGATCAGGAGAGAAATAATTGCTTAAATACCAGAAACAGCATTTCATTAAACGGTACACTAAGGCTCATGAAAAAGGTCATGTGCTGGATCCATTTATTTCTCACCTTCAAAGAAGTTAAAAGAAGAAATTTACAATAGCATGTCAAATTATTTGGAAAGTAACAAAAGATTAAAAGGATCTCCCGAATATACCGTATCACATAGAAAGTATGTTTTGGATTTCTCACTGGGGATTTAGTGATCAGTGACTGTTGGATCTGGTCCTGAAGTTTACAAAAACACAAAATAAAGGTGTTTTTCCCAAGATAAAATATCCTATATCACAGCACAGATACAATAGCTAAGGTCTCTCTGCATCCCTTTACATGCCCAAGTCTCTTCCAATAGCCAATATCAGAGGAAAACTCTCATTCATTCAACTAATAGACTTAGGAATTCTCTGCTGCATTTATACAGCCTAACATCTATGTCTTGAATTTAAACATGTTACTCACTGAAGCATAGGTTCCACCAGCTAAATGTAAACCTAAAACTAAATATTGTTTTACTTGAAATCAGCCTAAGAAGCAGAACCTCTATCATGTTCCAAGCCAAGCAGTGAGACACAATTAACCTACCAGAAACCGACAAACTGCTGTCCAAGCCATCATAAATATCCACTGAGCTCTCATCTCCTTCCCTGAAGGGGGAAGCTTCAGCTAAAGCAATGGAGAGAAAAAAAAAAGGCCAAAGTGATCATTTAGTAAACTGCAAACTCTACCTTTCCCATAAAGTAAGTGCAGCTGTGATCCTATACCAGTAGAAAATAGTAGAAGTAATAGTACAGACCAGTAAAAGACAGGGGAATTTTTCCAGCAAACTACTGTTACTGTGGAGAAAAGATCTTTAGTCACCAGGGAACAAAGACAGTCTTGTAAGATCAGTTCATAAATACTACAAGAACTGTATACAAAGCAAATTATATGGCAAATAGATTTTAAAATGATAAATTAAGTAAACTTAATCTAACTCTGAAACTGTTTTCTAGAATACACTGTATACAAAACTTATACAAGTCAAAACCAAAAATAAAAGATTTGGTACGATAAAACAACTACTGTTAAAAGAAACATTTCTTGCTAAAAAAAAAAGGTATTGTAGCAGTCTGTATCATAACACAAACAATTTGCTTTAGTATTGCCATCTACTCACACACTAACTGGCTCTGTAAACGTATTTTAATCTAAATCTCCTCAGTCTCTCTTCATGTCTTTTTCCAATGCCTCTTATCACTCTCGTCTCCTCTATGTGAACCTCTCCAGTTCTGCAACAAATATTATTTCTATAAAGAAAAACATCAATGTCCACAGTCCTTCTGAGGCTGGGAATCTCCCAAATATGCGTCAAGGCAACCAACCATGGAGCTGGAAATAAAGAGTACCTTGATTATGGGTACTGTGGCAGTTGATAGCACATTGGCTCTTACAAACAGCAAACAAAGGAGCAGTGCCCCTAACTGCTCAAATGCAAGCTTCATTAAGATACAGCTAAAGGTTAAATTATACATCATGAAAGACAGGGGAGAGACCAATTCCAGGCATCCCTCAAAACATTCAGAAATCCAAAGTACAGGTATGGTTCTAAATACAAACTTACTAATGGGATATGGCTTGCATGATATTGTGCCACAGCCATTTAACTACAGTTGAAGCTCATCAGTATGTCACAACTACGAATTTGTTTTTTAAGTTATTTTTGAACCTATTTATTTGCATAAGACTGCTTACATTAATTCCCTGCAAACCAGAAAGTAATCTAACACTTCTTACCACTGTAGCGAATATCAAACAGTCCCAGTCCATTCTCATCTGCTGCCATGATACAAACTCCCTACGGCTTCCCCATCTACAAGGAGAATATCAAAGAGAACCAATTAATTGACAATTTCAGAACAGCAACATAAAGCAGCATCATCTTGAAGTATGTCAATTACACGTGAGCTACCTGTGGCCCTTGTTCTTCAATAAAATCCAGCACTAGAATGAGAAAACTCTTGTATCAAGGTAACAAAATGAGCTTCCAAGAAATGTAAGAAATTATCTGCTACTTAAATAAGCGTCCTGAAAATCTTTAGCTATCACTTATAGATCCTATGAAGAAACTTTGATATGAAAATCAGCAGTGCATTCCGTGAACAGGTACGAACGTGTATCTTACCCAGTTAAAATAATCTGATTTGATAATTCTGATTTCTTCCCTACTGACCATTTAAGAGCAAATTCCCCTTGTCTGATACCACCAGTCAAACCAGTACCGAGCAGGGGGGCTGGCAGTGGCTCAGGCTGGGGGGCTGGCAGGGGGGGAAGGCTCAGGGACGGAGCAGTCGCCAGCCCGTTCAGAGGCAGCAGCACCTCCTCGCTCCCCAGGCCTCGCCCTCCCTGCACAGGCGGGAAGGGGCTCCCCCCGCCCCAATTCCTGCCACGGCGGAAGAGCTCGGGACCTGTCGCGGGTCAAGGCAGGAGCACCCCGGTCGCGGCTCCCACAGCGGCCGGCGGCCCGGGGCAGGCAGGCTGTGCCCGGAGGGGTGCGTGCCCGGCGGTGCGTGCCCGGCGGTGCGTGCCGGGGGTGCCGTGCCGGGGGAGCCGCGCAGGGCCGGGGCT
>VXAD01004809.1:92240-273097 GCA_013399195.1 Dicrurus megarhynchus | reverse complement strand
ATAAAAAGCATTATCCCACTTTGCAGGATTTGCTTTTTATCAGCCTTTTCCAGATGTGGCCCAAACCCCAGCTTGTAGCCCCCGGTGGTGGGTGCTCACCCCCTCTGCCCCTGGGCTGTGACCCTGCACATCCTCAGCAAATCACTGCTGCTTTTGCAAATGGCCAATTTTTTGAGTCATTTACCATTAACATTGCAGTTAACATTTCATCCAGGCAGTATGTGCTTCTTAGTGTTCCCTGGTGAAGAGAGGTGATGTCAAGATTTGAGTTGTCTCCCACAATAACAGATGTATTTACTAAATAGTTCTTTCCATTCAAAACATAAATCCCAAACACAGTTTATTTTCGTTGAATCTTGTTGTAAGATGCAATGTGACTTTCATCTATGTTCTACAGAAAAGCAAAACAGCTGCCATGAAAATAGTTCACAACCAAAATCTCTGAGTTTAATATTAGACCTCTAGGCTGGTAGAATATAAAGTTACATAAGTAGGAGTCAGTCCTACTTTTTCAGTAAACAAGAGCAATCAAAGAGTTTTCACCAAAGGCAGTACTGTTTCCCCTTGATAATTAAGTAATGATTTCTAATAAGGTAAAATGTCTGTTGTCAGCTGATTGCTGAAGTGGTTGTCTTTCCCATGTGTGGACACACATTTAGGCCTAATTATAGGCCTTAGTTCTTAGTGCCATCTGTTACTGTCTTATGACCTGTGCCCTGAATTTTTATTAGTGTCTGATTTTCCTTCTTCTGACTTACATCTGTGTTCCATCTCTCTCTCTCTTCTAAAGATTTGCTTTAAGATACTTTAAAACTACGTCACCAGTTTTCCAGAGGCTTTTCCTGGAGAGCTCAGATGCAAACACAGTCCGATATGGGCGCAGACGAATGAAGTTACGGGACCTCATGGAGGCAGCCTACAGATTTTTACAAAAGGAGCAGTCAGTTTTCCGGGAGCTATGGGACTGGAGTGTGTGTATTCCACTCCTAAGGAGTCATGACACTTTAGTCCGTTGGTATGTTTAAATCTTCTTCATTGAATAGATGTATCTGTGTCTTGGGATTGTAATCAACAGTGTTCACATGCAATGGAAAGCATCTTCAAATAATACCAGAAATCCGTACCAATGTACTTCTTAACGGACCTTTTGAAAGCTATGGTGATCTATCACAAAGTGAATTTTAGGCTAGTAGTGTTCAAAACTATGGTCTAGAGCATCTTTCCAAATAACTTCAGTTTGCCCAAGTTTTGGTTCTTTTTTCAACTGTTTGTATATAGATTTCTCAGGGGCTGTAAAACTTGGCTTATTTAAAGCTGCACTTCGTATTGGCCTTGTTACAGGCTTCGTGTGGGATTTTGGTCAGATGTTTAATGTTAGGCGTCTGCCTAATGTTAGGGCTTCAACCTAATCACATGCTCTACCTTATTTATGTCAGTGGTAGTATTGATAGTGCCTTTTATTTTAAAAAATATCTCTGATAGTGTTCACTTTTTAAAACATAAATTCGGAGTTGTGTTAGTAACACATAATTTAAGTAAGGTGTATAATTTAGGAAGGGCAGAACCAAGAGTGTTTTCAAATCTATCAGTCATTTATGAAGCTCTTTGAAATGACACACTTAGTCTCAGAAAAAGAGAGAGAACTTGTAATTCAGTGACTAGAATTGGTTTATCTGGTGTTCAGCCAATAGTCTTAAGTAAGTGAATGAGCTGACTTTCAAACTTTTGTCCTGAAACAATCTTCTGCCCACTCTTCTGTCCCCCCCACCACACTCACTGAACAAAACTTTGTTCTTGGAAATTAAAACCAGTGTTATAATAAATGACAACTGGTTTATGATTTATATTAAATGTTCCTTTGTTGCAAGACAGCTTTATGTAGTCACGACTTGGGAGTTGTTGGCTTTTTAAGGCACTCAGAATTGATTTCATTGCATTAGGTTTACTTTAGAAATAGCATGAAATGCAATTTTGGAAGGGAAATCGTAGGAGAAAAAAAATTGGGCAAAGATGACCTCAGTTCCTTGTCTCATGTTAACTTTCATTTACTTAGGAAAATGCATTCCATTACTGTATTTCTGCTGATAATTCAGTTCTTCAGAGAAATGTTAGCTAATTGGTGTATAAATTAAAACTGCCATGATAGAATTGCTTTCCTCAGTTCTGAGATGTTTGTCTAATCTGAAAGGATGTTAAGCATAGTGCTAAAATAATTTCTATGAATAAAGCTTTCTGCACGTTTTTCCAAACTTGATGTTTTGGTATGCAATTGACAGTTGTCGAACTACATTTCTTAAGACTGTTTTGACGTATTTTGTTCTAAATACAATTTTTAGGTATACTTCAAACTGTCTTGCTCTGGTTACATGCATGAATGATGAGCATAAATTATCTTTCCTGAAGAAAATATTCAATCCTGAGGAGCTGATACATTTCAGACTAAAGTAAGAACTTTTAAAATCTTGAACACTATTTGTTTTTCTTGATGGCTTTCAGCTGAATTAATAAACACGGGTTTCACAGGTTGCTAGAAGAATCTCAGCTGCAGAATGTGGAAAAAGCCCTAGTTTTGGCTAATCCAGACTCCTCATTTTGGCAAAAGGAGAAAGAACTGCACTATGCTCAAGGACACGTTGTGTCGGGCGACCTCTCTGCACATGTGGTAGCTGTCTGTGGCATTGTGCTGCCTAGACTACAGCATGTTTCTGAAGAGCAGGTATGTAATCCACGGATAAATCAGTACATTTTTGTTTTAGGAATTTCTAAGTACAGTGAACTGACTTTATTTCCTGATTAGATGCTATTGAGATACTGTGGGTAATGTGTGTATCTTTGTCTTTCTCAGTGTGTGCTGTAAACTAGTGTTGCATAGTACAGACACCACAAAGAAGCTCTGCAGTGGATGAAGCGGTGAAGGAACAATAGTGCTATTCATTTTATCTTCATGTAGCAGTTTGTACATACTACAAAAGAATATTCAGCCTCACACAGTAACTCCAATCTCAGTTAGGGTGGCAATCCATAGCTGACTAAAGCCAGGATCTGGGACAGCTGCTTTTTACCTGCATGACATAGGGGTTTTTTGTGCCCTACAGGCATCTTATATGCAGCCTTTCTCCAAGCATATGCTCAGTTCTCTGAAAAAAAACCCAAGGCTGCTATTTAAACTCTTCCAGAAGGCAGAGAAAGGGGAAAGGAAGTGAACAAGAGTTTACTGTCGCCACTTGAGAAAGTGTAATGCAGACTGTAGTGCCTTACAGTTTTGGGAAGCCCATTGAAGGCTTAAATGTATTTAAACAAACAGTATTTAACCTTTTTTCTTTTAAATTGCTGTTTAACCTAAGCTGTTCAGATCCCTCTTTGTAGCTACAGCCAGTATTCCTGACTGTTTTTCTCCCTTAGGTACCAGTTTTAGCTCTTAGCTGAGTTTTTTGTTTAATTTTGTAACAGTGATCTACAACAGGACAAAGAAATGAGTGAAGACTACCAGGGTCTAGAATTGTTTGAGTAGCAGAAGCAAGGAAAGAGGATTTTTACTCCAAATTCCTCTTTCCCCCCGACCCTGTTTTTCTCCCTGCTTCTGTTTTTGAATTCACTGTTTTCTAGCCTTTTGGGATTTTTTATGGGATTGAGAGAGTGGTTTGAAATTTGCTGTAGGAGAGGAAACTGTGGAGCTGTTTAAGAAGATTCTTACTCACGTGGCAGCGTCACAGCTGCTGCAGCTGTGCTGAAGCCAGGCCATGCTATAAACTGGATTACTGAAAGAATATTCATTATCTGTGAGGGAGGAGAGAACTTCCCTGAAAGGAATGCTTTTATTTTTTTAATAGCCACAGGTATTCCACTGATCTGGTGTGCAGTGTAGTTCCAGTTACAATAGGGAGGTTCCAGTGACAGCTTAGGAGGTCTGATGAAGATGTAGGAGCAAACTGTGAGGGGAAGCAGGTTCTCTTGTTTCCAGGGAAGTACATCAAGCTATATATGAAAAAAGGTCAGACTTAAATACAAGACACTCGTTTTAACACTCTGATTTCTTTCCTCTGAGTCTTTTGGCACAAAGCACTATTTTTTGTGCCATATATTGATATGTGACTGTAAGAGTCCGAATATTTGGAGACTATCTGTAGCATTGATTAATTACCATTCAGTAAACTGTACTCATTTAATTTTGAATAAAATGAAAATGTTACTGAATATACCTTTTTTTTTTATTATTCATTGAGTTTAATGATCTTGTACTTTGGCCTCTACAGAAAGAAGTAAATACTCATATTCATTCATTTAATATTCATATTTGCATCATTTGAATGCAACTGCTATTTGATTTGTCCTGTGATTTGGACCCATTCTGATGACTGAGTTCCGCTTATATTGCAAATTGTATTTGATTGACATGAGTTGTGACTGAATAGTTACTATGCCTGTACTGACAACTTGATGTGAATTCCCCTTGGGATCAAATTGTATGTATACTTTTCATGAAGTGTTTCACCTCTAAGAGGTTTTGGATGAAATCTATTTTAATATCTGTCAATAAATGCAACTTTAGATTCCTTTATTTTATTTGATATGCAGATCTGCAGGCCAAAATGTTTCTTGTTGTTAGACTCACTTTCCTAATTGTTCTGTGTTGTACAACTGTAAGCAAAGCAATTTCAGTGTAGTAACCCAAATTTTATGTTTGAACAGGAAAATAAGACCAGCAGTTTTGTTTTGGTTGAATCTACCTTCACAAATCTTCAAAACCTTGCTATTGCTGTAGCATATCAGACTCCTGTTTTATTAGAAGGACCAATAGGATGTGGCAAAACTTCTTTAATTGAATATTTAGCGGCTGTTACAGGAAGAGCAAAACCTCCTCATATTTTGAAAGTTCAGCTTGGAGATCAGACTGATAGTAAGGTAACTGATGGATTTGTTTTATGGTTGGATCGTGAGACATATCTTTTACTTAAAGCATGGACTTAATTTTCTAATAATACAATGTTTTCACTCAAGGACCCTACAGTGCCCAGCTCGTTAGTACTCATCTTACTGTTGATGAGAATGAATAAATAAACAAACAAGAAAAATAGCAGTTATTTTCCAGTAGGTTTTAAATTCTTTACATAAATATGCTGAACCTGTGTCATTCAAATTATGTTTTATCAGGTTTTTTTTAATGTGGAAGAGCTCTATTGATTTTTTTTTTTTTTTTAATTTAAAAAAAAAATTATTTGTATTGGAAAAAGCAGGGTTCTGGTGCCAAAGGTTGTATGAACACTTTTATTTCAATTTAAGTGAGCTAATGTCAGTTTAATCTGATGCCTTTTTCTGTGATGAAGGTGAGATAAAGTAAGATACTGGGATGCTGAGGTGACTTGCGGTTACATATTAATGATTAAGCTCTATCTGTAGATAATTTCATGTGCTTCTTGTTTTGCATATAGAATTTTGAAACTTGAGTTGATTTATGTTGTTTGGCACAGCTTATTTTTAGTTTTCAAGGGTGGTTAGTATCTACAAGAAGTCATTAGAAGGTTTTTATTAGCATGCATAAGCACCTTTGCTTGCATGGAACACCTGGTTTCACCATCTCACAACTGTATTTTCTCATATACAAGACTAAGACCATCATACTTAAGAAAAAGTGATGAAGTTCAAGGTATAAAATATGTAGTTATAAAATCACAAACTTAATTTTTTAAGCAATGCTTAAACATCAAAGTGTCAATTTGAGAGAAAAGCAAAGCTTTGACTGGATTTTACCTTTGAATAACTTGCTTTATAGTTCCTTTTACTACCTTAGTCACAGACTTTTCGAAAACATAAAGTTTGGTTTGAACCTAGACCCTAGTTTTCTGTGTTACTTTAGGTCGCTTGTAAATTAGGGTGGCACAGCTCCTAAATTCACTTCCAATTACCTGGTTTGTTTTAATTATTATGACTCAGTTAAATTGCCACTGGAGGGGGGGAAGCTTTTCTTCTTAATTAGAAGAAGTGCAATGCTAGGCATAGATTGCCAGACAGATTGTTCAGTGGGGTGGAGGCTGAGTGTCACTTATGTCCCAACTTTGGTTCTGTTTGCCATCCTTTTCTCTGGGGACATGGTGCCCGGGTCTCTGATGTGCCGATGGTTTCTGTCACAGACAGAATGTAGTGTGTGTATGGATGTAGTGCCTGGGTCTCTGATGTGCTGATGGTTTCTGTCACAGACAGAATGTAGTGTGTGTATGGATGTAGTGCCCGGGTCTCTGATGTGCCGATGGTTTCTGTCACAGACGCTGCTGGGGATGTATCGATGCACGGATGTACCGGGGGAGTTCGTGTGGCAGCCTGGGACCTTGACACAAGCTGTGACCAAAGGTCACTGGATACTTCTGGAGGATATTGATTATGCTCCTCTGGATGTGGTACGTAGCTTTGTTTGTTTTCAGGTACTGGTCTTTATGCCCATGATGGCAGTTTTGGGAGTCTAATCACCAGGGTTCTGTAGCAGCACACTGAAATGCTGCTTTAGGAGGGCTTGGAAAGCATTCACCTGTCTTTGTTCACATGTTTGCACACGTCATTAGTTTTTGCCTTTGTTACAGAGTAGTCATGACCCTGCCGCTAATGCCAGATTTCACTCTGAAAACTGGAATTGGCACTGATAATGAGCTGATAATGTGTCTATTTAATAATGTTTTGGTGTTTGAAACCCAATCTGGTCCTAAACACCACAGAATATTGTCAATGTATGAGGCTAGTGCTGTTAAGAAGACTTTTTTTTTGTGTTTCATTGTGTGGGGCTTTTTTTTCCTTCCGCATATTTTCTTACACATTTCTTACATATTAAAAATGTGCTGTTGCACTAAGCGTAAGTTTTAACAGATTTCCTGTTTTTTGGCTCCAGAACAGCTACTTACTTAGTTATCCTTGCCTCTTGAAGTAATGGCTACTGAAAACAAGTCATTTGCAAGAATGGTGTGATAGAGATGCTTTGCTGCGTAGGCCTGCTGGACATTCTGCTGGTGGTTTCCTTTCATATCTGTTCCATAAAGCATCCTTTGTGTGACTGAATAACCTGTCAGTTTGTTTATTAGGTTCTAGGCTTCTGATATTAGAAATAGAAATAGGAAATTTGTAAGAAAGCAAGTGAATACTGCTTGTATGTACAGACAGTTCACTGCTAGGGGGTCATGCACTTATTTGCTTCTGTGGACTCAACTCTTTGCACTCTTGATAAGCATACCCTGAGCAGTATCCTGCATTCATCAAATCCCTTTCTTCAGGTCCTCCCTGCAGGCATCCTGTCTGCTCTCTCCATATCAAAGGATCTCCGTGTGCCTCCCTCTGTGCTGAGGGGTTGGTGTGGTCACACCTCCCTTCTTTCTTTGCACCACCATTACTGTCCTTCTCCAGGGAAGGGTAGGTTCTTTAAATAGATACCAAACTCTCCTGGGGGTAGCAGAGTATACACTGAAAAAGGTTGATGTTTGAGAATGACATCTTTAAAACACAGGTCATCTTTGTTCAGGCAGATAAAGAAAACAAAGCTTCTGATGTGGAAGTGTCTAATAAGTCATTTGATAATTTAAAAATAAATAGTTTTGATTTGGACTTGCAGTGTAAAGGCTGTCAATTCCATTCTCTTATCATTAAATTTGAATACAGGAGAAAAAAGGTAAGTAAACATTACACCAGTGACTTCCACTGCTGTTTGAAATTGCTGGGGACTCTGCAATTCCTGTTAGCATCACTTGGAAGTGCAATCTGTGGGAATGGCAGTTGCTGGCAACGTAATGGTGCTCGGTGGCATTGCTCCAGTATCTCAAGCGTGAAATGAGTGTGGATGGTTGTGCTGTCTGTTAGTGTCATCCAAAAAAAAAAAAATTATAATTATTCTTTTTCTCTCCAGATCTCTGTGCTGATTCCTCTTTTGGAGAAAAGAGAGTTACTGATTCCTGGTCGTGGTGACTGTTTAAAAGTAGCACCAGGATTCCAATTTTTTGCAACCAGAAGGTAGGTTTGTGAACTTTAAATGAGATTGAGAGCATGGATATCCTATTTTTAAGTCTTAGATACTTTTAAGTGCAAGATACTTGTGTAGGAGTATTTTAGCAATTTCCAATTAACAAGCAATAGAAGCCATAGAAGCTGTTTTCAAATCTTTTATAGTTTATTTCAAAGCCTTTAACATATTTTCCTGCTTTTGTCTTTCTTCTATAAATTAGTTCTTTCCTTCTGATCTATTTTTTCTGGAATTGAGTCTTTTGTATTCAACTCTTTTGGTTGCCTCATTTCCTAATAATTTTTATTTCTGTATGCATGGTTGTCATGGTTTAACCTCAGTCAGCAACTAAACACCACACAGGCACTGGCTCACTCTCCTGCAGCAGGGTGGGGGAGAGAGCTGGAAGAGTGAAAGTGGGAAAAATCTTGGTTGAGATAGAATTTAGGCAAAGCAAAAGATTTCCACACAAACAAAGAGACAAATGCTATCACTCTGAGCATCCCCACCCTTCCTTATTCTTCCCACAGCTTTATATGCTAAGCACAACCCCATCTGATAGGGAATATCCTTGTGGTCAGTTGGGATCAGCTGTCCTGGCCGTGTCCCTTCCCAGCTCCCTGTGTGCCCTCTCTGCTGGGGTGGGGTGAGAAGCAGAAAAGGCTTTGTCTCTGTGGAAGCCCTGCTCAGGGGTAACTAAGACATCCCTGTATTATCAGGACTCTTCTGGTCACAAATGCAAAACACAGCCCCATACCAACTATTATGAAGAAATTTAACTCTATCCCAGCCAAAGCCAGCACATTAGTGAACAGTTTGTATAGCAGCAAATTATAGTTTTCATTGGGCTAGTTAGAGTAGTTTCCCTAAATCTGTTGCAGTTTACAGCTGGGAAATAGTGTTTAACAATTGAAACCAAACACAATACAACAAAGAAGGAAAAAGCCAACAAAAACCCACCAGAAAACAAAAGCCAAACCACAACCCCAAATCTGATGCTTTGTATGTGCAAGGCTACTTCCACAGTGGGTAAAAAAACACATGGCTGAATAGTTGTTTCTGCAGTAAAAGAACAAAGGGAATGAAATGTGTGATGGAAAGAGCTGAGTCTGGAGGACAAGGAAGAATAATCATGTACCGCTGTGGAGCGGACAGACTGGAGATGCTTTTCCTGTATCTCTGCAGTAAGAGCACAGATCCTTTAAGATATTTCACAGGCCACTTCTGTCAGGTTTCTCTCTTTACAAAGGATTCTATATGTTGCTTCTGATAGACAGCTGACAGTAAGTTAAGTCTTTCAGAAAAAGAATCTCTGTCGAGGTTTTGCATTATAGGGAGAAAAACACTGTGATAATAGGTAATTTGGAAAGCGTGGATAGGCAGGGTAGGGTACATGACAGTACAGTGACCAACACTGTCATTTATGCCTGCTGCATTGTGCTGTAGCAGCTCTATGTAACATGTTCTTTGATGCACAGAAATGCACTGAAAATGCTGAATTCTTCAGCCACACTCAACATGCTGTGTTTCTTCTTGTTGTTTTGATTTAGGATATTCAGCTGTGGTGGAGGTTGGTACAGGCAGCAAAGCAGCCATGCTGCTCTTCTGGACAAATACTGGACCAAAATACATCTGGATAACATGAGCAATGGAGAACTCAAGGAGGTATGGGGGTGTGTTGCTCCATTGTGGCATGTGAATAATTGTTTCAACCTAGGGTAATAAATGTTCTTCAGTAGTTAATTGAATCCTTATTTTTATCTTCAAGTTCCGCAATAGACCCTTAAAATTTCAGCTTTGTGCTGCCAGTGTTGAAGTAAACAGGCAGTTTGTCAGGAAAATTTGAAGTGAATTGAACAAAGATTCCTGGAACTTGCCTTGACAGACACAATTCTGCTTTGTGTGGGTCTAAGCATCAAGTTACTCTGCCACTTATTAGCCCACAGAGACTTGAAAGCAGAGAGAAACAGCAAAAAAGAAAATTGACCTTACTCTAATTCTAAGCTTTGAGTTGAAAAATAGTTGGTCAGTTATCAATTAAAAATAATTGCTTCTATTAACATCTTTCTTTTGTTAGCATCTCTGGGAAGTGTTTGCTTTGTGTAGTTCTTCAGAAGATTTAAGCAGCCCAGGGCTCATATGAAAACAGAGTTCTCCGGAGATTCTCCTTGAGATACAGAGCTCAAAACAGGATCCTACAAGACCCTTGGCTAAGGGAAAAGGTAGTGAATAGTATCTAGCAGAGAAGTTGAGGAGGCAGTTCTGAATTTTCTAGAATGAAGAAGATAGTTTTTTCAGTAGAATTCATTCACTCCTTTGGACTCATTCAGCAGCCACCACAGTTATTAGGTGGCCTTAAATATCTGTGTGGTTTTTTTTCCTTTCTTGTCATCTGTCAGATAATTGTTAGGAATGGGGCAAGAACAACTATCAAAACCTTATGAAAGAAGCAAAACTTGAGGGCTAGATGTGTCACTTACCATTAGGTTCTCTTTATTCTTTTTCTGCAACTTTGAAGCTTAAGTCACCAAAATGTATAGATTAAGCACTAAGATTCCATAGTAGTAATAGAAGAGACAGTGTTAGAAAACACTGACCTGCTTGCCTTGAAAACAGACTCATGTTCTTGTTAATCTTATGTCAGTCTGGCAGGGTAGGGCCAGTTTTCCTGGCCTGTATCTGTGAAAAGTAATTTTGGGAAGCAATATTTTGGTTGGCAGGCTTTAGTGGAGATAACTGAGCTGAAAAGAAACTACAGAAGGAAAATTATCCCTTGAAGTGCCTTTGTCAACACAGTGAATAGACAACTTGAATGCTCAAATGAAAATTTAGTCATAAAAAGAAGGGTGGGAGATAAGGACTTCTGTAATCAGTTGTAAAGTTGTGTGGTCATGGTTTGGCTTCAGATAGGATTGAATGTACTTTTCATTCTTCCTGTTGGTGTTTGTGCAAATGTATTAAATTAATTGGAGTAGAGTTGAATTGGCAATCAACTGAGTTGTCAATTTTTGACTTCAAAATCAGTATCATAGTAGTCATAATAACTTCTATTTTCTTCAGATCAGAGATTGCAAGGGAGCAATTTCATGTAGCTTGCTAGCTGAAGTATCTGTTGGAGCCTCTCCTGGTAAAAACTGGGCTGCTGTTGGTTTCTGTCCAATGCAGGTGGGTTTTTTGTTTTGTTGTTTCATTTCATTTTTTTCTTTTTTGTTTCTCCTTTCAGGTCCTCCAAAGGAGATACCCCAGCCTTGCTCTTGTGACGGATCACTTGCTAGACATTTTCATGGACCTTGCGGGAGACAAGTATCAGGCACCAGAAAACTCTGCTGCTGGCTCCAGCCACATACCAGAAGCAGCAGCATCAGAATCAAGATCAGAACATAAGAAACCAAATCTGGAAGGACGAGAACTATCTTTAAGGTTGTCTTTTCTTACATGTTTATTGGAAGCCAGCTAGCTACAGAGATAGAAGGATTTATTTTTGTTGTTTTCTTAATTTTTTAAAAATAATGGTAAAAGCTTGAATATTTAAATGGGAATTTTGTAAAAACTGGAAAAATACATTTTTTTGTTTTAAAATAGTGATTAATATATCATTTAAAGAAACTCATTCTGATTATTTAAACTTCCCATTTGGTATACTTACTTTTTGGTGGGTGTGGGGGAACGTGTACGTTTTGTCACATGCAGTGCTTAGTTGATATCAGCCCATATGAATTTATTCTTAATTATTGTTAACACAAGATACCAGTAAGAGTTAAGAACTGGAAGGTGCTGTATGATGTTCTCTCAGTAGCTAGAAGACAACATTTTCAGCAACTGAGTATATTACCTAGATTGTTTCATACTGAACTCTCTCAGCATTATAACTTGAGGTGACTGAAAATACTGTAATGTACTGTTAATTTCAGAAATTCTGTGATGAAATGTAGCTTGATGCTGAATTATTTCTCCCTGTCCTACCAAATGTCAGTTCTACTCATCTGGAATTTCTGTAACCAGTAGTGCTTTGTGAATTAGTTAGTAAATACTAGGTGTGGGTAGTACCTAATATTTTTGTGGAGCATAAGAACATCAGTTTTTTCTAGAACGAAGTTTCCTTTTCTTGCCTTTTGGAAGATCTTGTTGATAAGGAATCTGTATCTTGAAAAGATGGGGGGTTTATACCTTTCTGGATTCTTTAACACCTTTCAGTTTTATAGTTGCATTATGATTTAATGGAGTAGGTATTATCTGTTTATAAGCAATATTGGTCTTTGTGCTCAGCTTCTCAGAGTTACCATCCTCTTTGTGTCTTCCCATGTACAATTTGCACAAGAGCTACACGTGCAGCTGCCACAAGATGATGTCATGACCTAAGTTGAACATGAAAGAAGGTGCTGTGTATTTTGGCATGTTTGTACCAAAACTTTTTGGTTTTTCTTTTTAGAGACCTACTGAATTGGTGCAGCAGGATTGCTTACAACTTTGACAGTAATTCTTCAACCACAGCAGTGAATATTTTTCAGGAGGTGCGGTAAGACTTGATCTAGAAATTGATTACCCAAATTCTAGCATTGTCTCACAAAATAGTCTCTTTGGGAATGTGAGACGGGAATTTGCTTGGTTTTGCTTGAAGCAGTTGGACTGTAGTTGGAATGTTAGTGATCTCTCTGATCAGAAGCTCTTGTTGCTACTAGGAAAGTTGTTTGCAGTAAGGTGCTAAAAGACTTTACTGCTGTCATACAAACAGCATGGTGCAAAATAATTTTAACTGATACAAGCTGGGATTGCATATGTCTGAGACCTTTCTTTGTCTTCTAACATGGGGCTGTGTTTCTACTCTCCTATTCATCAGTCTACAGTCTAGGTTGGGAATTTTTTGAGTGTGCGTCAGTCAGAGGCAATTTTGAGATGTTACTTCCTTCTCCATTTTGGTCCATTCATCTAAAAAAAGCTTTTGTGACTGGGCATTGAAAAGTTTTTGGTTTTGGTAGAAACCCACTTCATTACAGAGTTTAGAAGTCCTTGTTGTCTCTTTTTGAACTCCATTGTTTGACTCGATCTGAGGACAGTGAAATAGTTTCATTTATAATGGTTGGATTGGATTTGGGTTCATTTAGATTAAGATGGTGCTTGTCAGATAAAATCATGCAAAACTAGTGTTCACCAAGTTGGTTTTCCCCTTGACAGGCATTGGACTGTTTCACAGCCATGTTGTCCAACCAGGGGAGCAGACAGAAAATAGCAAAAGTTATTGGAAGTTACCTAAACGTTTCAAAAAAAAAGGTATGTTGAGCTATAATTAACATGATCTTTATTGGTAGTATTCTATATTATATAGCTTGCAATTATTCTGTTATTAATTGAAATATGTTATGCTTTTTTAAATTTAAAATTATGCCCACCTTTCTGTCCCAAACAGGTGTTTTGCTCTCTGTTCCATCCCAGGATCTCTTTTTCTCCTATTTTGTATTCAGCTGCATTTTTTTTTTCTCTGGAAGTTCCAGGGAACCTGTTTTAGAGCAAATGGCCTCATGATGCAAAAGGAGGATTGCACAGCTGGAGCAGCACAGTTGCCTATGCACGTGATACCACTAGATGCACAGGGTAGTAAAGAATGTGTTTTTTCTTAGGTGGTTTACAGTGAACATTAATCATTTAAACTGAGAGATCAGAGAGAAACATGATCTTTACTGCTACTTGTTCTGTACTCACTGATTACAAAATCAGCTGCCTCTCTGGAGCTCTATAAATGACAGAATTAAACGAAATAATTTCTTTGTCAGCTATTTCTGACTGTAGAAGTCTGCAAAGCAAATTACCTCCTGTAAGTTGGCAGATGGATCCCTGAAACTTCTTGGGTTTTTCTCTTTGTCCTTCTTTGCATTATTTTGTTACAGGAATGTATTATTCCTTGCAAGTGGCAAAATATCCTTCTTTACACTAAGGGGTTTTTTTTAAGGTTTTAAGGTTTATTTTTGTTTAAAATAACAGTTCAAGTTTATGTAGTTGAAATACCATGGAAGTAGTTGAAGTACAAATACAGTGGCAAAGACTATTACCAAGTTACTAAGTTGAAAATTGCTTGTACAGATAAAAACACTTCTGAGGTCCTTCACTATTTTAGGTGATGAGTATTTAAAACCTGCAAAATACAGAATTTTACCATTAAAAATTGACTTGCTGCAAAGTAATACTGGTAGCATAGTGTGGGTGTTCCTAGTGTGATGTAAGCAGCATTAGTATTGGAAATGTGGATGCTTTTTTCACAGGTGGAGTTCTTCTGTGAACTCTATAAACCGGAAATTTCCATACGGGAGCAAGAGGTCTCTGTCGGAAGAGTGCATCTTGTGAAGAAGCAGAACCAGGCTCTCAGTGTACAGAGGTAAAATATCTTGTAGTTTCCTTGTGAATCAAAATATTTTGTGGTGGAATAGAATAGACTGCAAGTCACAGGGTTAAGAAAAATGTGAATTGGGTATTCTCACTCTAATGAAAGGAATGTGAGAGCTCTTTCCCTTGCCATCTTAGTTTTACCTTGTGTATCTTTAAGAGTGTCTGCATCGTGCTTCTGGCAGACAAAGCCATGGAGATTTTCAGCTTCTTTGAACTAGAGTGTCTTCAAAGCAGTGGAGCCACAGCAGTTCTAAAAAGATTTTGATACCTTTTTTTTGATTACCTTTGTAAAGGGAGATTTTGTATTATGTGTTGCTAACTCCGTTTGCCAGGAAGTTACTTGGAAACCCTGAATTTTTAGGTTGTATCTTGAGAAAAATAAGTATCTTAGAACTATTTCTTTTCAGACCTGTATTAAAAGAAAAATCCTAAATCAAACCACTCCACTAAAAAAATGCTGAAGGTAAAATTGGAATGAACTCCTTGATAAATCTTAGTTTTGAGTTAACTTGCTTTGTTTTTTCAGGGCAAAACATACCTTTGCTGCCACACGGCCATCTGCAGTATTGATTGAACAGCTTGCAGTGTGTGTTGTCAAAGGAGAGCCTGTGCTTTTGGTTGGTGAAACAGGAACTGGCAAAACCTCAACAGTTCAGTACCTAGCTCACATTACAGGTAAATAATGTGTGAAAATTGTAACTTACATGAAGATAATTTAAAAAACAACAAATGAACAAACCACAAGTTGATGGCACTTTCTGTTTCAAGGACACCGTTTGAGGGTTGTCAACATGAACCAACAAAGTGACACAGCAGATCTCTTAGGGGGGTGAGTCACTGACCACTGTTCTGTCTGTTCTGCGTAACAAATGGGCAGCATCTGTTTAATAGTAGGACGTATGTCTTAAGAAACATGTTTGCGTGCAGGAACCCTCTTGCCCTTGCTGCAGAAGAGAGCGGTTTCACTGAATTGTGTGCAGAGCTGTGTGTGATTACGTCCTTCAAAACCACAGCCCAATGTCTTTAAAAATGGCTAAGTCCTTCAATAGAAATCTGATATAATATTCACTGGACATATTGTTTTGTAGTATTACAAATATTTTGCTTATCAGGGTATTCCTGTCTTTACAAAATCGCCTCATGAGGTACATTTAAATGTGTGCAATTTTGCTTAGTTCGTTAGTTGAGTAAAAAACTTCAGAAACAAGGGTTCATCCATGCAGCATATTGTTGTTACAAGTAACTGGTTTTGGAGTTGGTTTCTTTAAGTTCACAGATAACTCTGTCTCGCATCAGTAATTACTGTTTTGCTTCTCTTCAGTTACAAGCCTGTGGATAACAAGCTGATCTGGCTCCCTCTGCGAGAGTCTTTTGAAGAGCTCTTCTCTCAGACATTCTCTAGGAAGAAAAATCAGACATTCTTGGGACACATTCAGACTTGCTACAGGCAGAAACGTTGGCATGATCTGCTAAAACTAATGCAGCATATTCATAAATCTGCTATTAATAAAGAAGTAAAAGAAAATGCATCTGGTAAGACTTCAGATGGATCAAACACACATTAGTGCTGAACCACTGCAGAGGGTAGATAAATACTGGTGCCTTTTGTTCTTTTAATTTGGGTTTGAGGTTTAGGGGGTTTTTCCTCCCCCTGTATTACATCTTTTTTTCTGGTTTTGAGAAATGCAGTGTCAACATTGCAGCAAGACATTCAGAACTCTGTTAGAATAGTGGTTGGGTTTTGTTTTGGTTTGGTTTTCCTTTTTCTAACTCATCTCTGCTGTTAGCTATGCCTAAAAGTGTGGAGGTTGACTTGTCTGCCCTATGGTACACTTGACATCTGGTCTCCACTCAGCACTTGTTTGCTGTGCTGGTGAGCAGTCCTGGTTGGTTGTGTGTCAATCTTCTATGTGAATGCATTCATACTTTCAGTCCTGGAACCTGCTTATGTCTCACAAATATGTCCTATTTAAAAAACAAAGCAAAACAACGATAACAAAACCAAACCCAAAGTAATAACTGTTTGAGGGTAGTAATAATTTTAAGAGCTTGCCTTTGCCTTGTTTCCTCTGTCAGTGATGCTGACTTGCCTAGTGCTTTATTTTGTTTCTGTGTGGTTTAGTCTCCAAATAGGTTTTCCTTGTTTTATACTTCACAACCCATTTTGGGGCTGGGGCAGTGTTGGTACTTGGTCTTGCATAGAGTTGTTTCTGGTTCTAGACCAGCAGAACAAGTGAAGTTGTGGCTTTTATTCAGTTTGGGCTAAGTAAAATTAATTATGAACTTTATCTCCGCTCTTCTTTTAACTGGTTCTTCTGAATATGCAGATATTAAAATAAATGCCCACAAATGAACAAAAAAAAAAAAGACAATCCTAAAATAAAGACAAAAAGTTACTTAAGGAATTTTGATGCTCTATGTAGCTCAGGTAGTGATTTTAAACAAATAACTGAAAGCAGTGCTATACTAAATAATATCATAACTGTTGTGGATAAGTAAGTGTGTTTATTGATACTGAAGTGTTCATTGTTAATCTGTTCTGTCATAAGGGTTATCAATTTGGATTTATTTTTTTGACATGTCTTTCTGTCTCTGGAAATCAGAGAGTGGTAACAGTCATGCTGGAACAAAGTGCAGTATAAGTATTTGTTCCTCATCTAGGAATGAACAGCAAATTGTCTTGAGCACTATTCACATATGGGTACAGTTAAATTTAAAACACCGCACACGCAAAAACCAAAACAACAAGATTAAATTATTTTTTTTTATTTGTGGTGTGTCACCTGCAGGACTTGAATGTTTTTGTTGCTCAAGCTTACTTTTGTCTCTGTGCTTGAAACAACTTGATTAAAGTACTGTTGTCAAACATTTTTTTGTGATATTGTTCTGATGGTGTGAACTTAAATTTGTTTTGCTTGCAGGCTTGCCACTGAAGGAAAAGTGGGAGGCATTTGGTCTTAAACTGAATCATGCTCATCAACAGATGAAAATGACAGAAAATGCTCTTCTCTTTGCATTTGTTGAGGTAATTAGAGATTTGCATTTTGATGCTAGGAGGAGTAAGGAGAAGTATTTAAAAGACTTTGCAATCAGTATTATATAAATAGCTTCCTGGCAAGAACCTTGCTGTGAAGTAAAATGTGTTCCATGATAACTCATGAAACAAAGTGTGCAGCTTCAAGGAGGCAGTGGTCACATGGGCAGTGGGAGAATGTTTTGTGGTAGCACATTAAATCAGTGCTGTATAATAGGAATTAGGACTGGTATGATAAAAGAGTATCAGTATGGATTGGATTAGAAAAAGCTTCTTGACCAGTCTCTAGTAGCTCATGCTTCTGTCTAGGGATTCCTGTGAGAGATTTGATACTAAGGATCTATTACTTATCTAGAAGTGATTTTTCAAAACATTTCAAACCCATAATGTGTTTTAATGACATTAAGTGTGATTGGGAGAAATTGTCAGGTTTATGCATGCTTGTTCCTTCTCACCCTGTTAGTCTGAATATATGCACTCAAATTTCATGTAAAAGTGTGTAAAATGTTGACCAGTCCTTTACAAAAAATTGTATGTATGAATAGTTGGAGAACCTTTGACTTAGATATAGTCATGTTTTAATTAATAGAGTCATAATTTTAATTAATAAGGTACAGATTCCATAGGAGCATAATATTGCTTGTGTCTTTGGATTAACTGTCTTTATTCTAATGTGGTGTCAGTGGTAGATATCACCAACAGGCAGCATTGTACAAATAAGAGATCTTAAATCTGTTACATTTGAACCAGTCAAACTGGTGTCTGATATAATGGTATGATAACTGCCTGACTTTTGTGACTGGCAAAATAATTGCTGTTATTGAGAGAGAGCAGTAAAACTGCTATTGCTGTAAAAGGTCTTGATTAGACAAATGGCAATTCCAGGCATAGAGTGCACACCAAGTATTTCCAGTATCTGAATGCTTCAGTTGATGCATCATTGCTGGCAACATGATTAAGAAATTTGTCCTATTTTTAGGGTACTCTAGCACAAGCAGTAAAAAAAGGAGAGTGGATTTTATTGGATGAAATTAACTTGGCTGCAGCAGAGACGTTGGAGTGCCTGAGTGGTTTATTGGAAGGATCATCTGGGTCACTGGTGTTATTAGACAGAGGAGACACAGGTACTATTTCTATGCTTGCTTTTCTATATCTTGGTATCCGGCTGAGTTCCCTATCCTATGTAGCTCAAAATAAATTGAGATCATTTACCGTTAAAATGAATGTGTGCAAAAGAGAGTGATGTACTCTTTGTAGGCTTCTTTGCAAGAAGTCCAAAACGCTGGTGTGTTCTCAACAGCACTGCAGGGGCTGCTATGTAGGAAGTTAACTCCTTTTACAGATGTAAAGATAAAAAAATGCAGTTGCTGAATGCTGCTCTCAAGAGCTACAGAGGCAAGTGTTGTGTGAGCATCCCAGGCTGGATTTTCTTCTTGGCCAAGGGAAGCACTGGCTGTTGTTCTGAAAGAGACAAAAAGAGTTGCAAGTTTAGGGCTTATGTAATTTTTGAAACGTTTTGTGTTGTTAAAACATCTTGCTATGCACAAAAAAGTCAGGGTTTCACTTGCTTGTGGCTGTTGTGAAGATGCAGGCACTTCTGAGAAAATCATGTGAGGTTATTCTCTGAAAATTTTTGCCACTAGCATTTTTAAGAAAATTTAATAGTGCAGCAATAGAAAGTTGCCTTAGATAAAATATACCTTATTTAACATAATAAATATCCAGTGTTTATCATCAACCTTATGTCTTTTATTTCTGCTTTGCTTTAGAGCCTCTTGTCCGTCACCCTGATTTTCGCTTGTTTGCATGCATGAATCCAGCTACAGATGTTGGAAAGAGAAATCTTCCTTTAGGAATAAGAAACAGGTAGGAAATAACGATTCCGGGACAAAATAGTCACTGTCTTTTCCAGAGTTTAATTAGTTTCAGGAATTGACCAGTGAAGAATGCCTAATCTGAAGCCTGAGGATACAAGTGTGAACTCAAATTTACTGCTTGTGAGAGATGCTTTCCAGATTATGGTGAAGGTTTTTCATGAAGTAGAATCAGCAAAATACTTTGGTGAAGTAGCTGAGCTGTGAGCAGGTGGTCTAGCAGTAGTGTAGAGCGTTGTCAGTGGGGGCAGGAAATGATTATTCTTCACAAGCTGTCAGCGCCTGGGAATGCTACTGCAGCAGTTTATGTTCCTGATGGGAGTAATAAAGACAAGTAAGTGCTTTGTGTCTGTTTAGCAGCCTTTCTCTTGATAACTCAGAAACGTTGATGATCCTTGCAAAAAGCTGCATATCCAGTCTTGTTCACTCCAGAGGAAGGGAGTTTGCATGGTGGTGCAAATGTGTGATACTCAAAATATTTGATGTGTGGTCATGTAAGCTGTGGCGAGGAAATTGGAATTGTGGCAGATCCTTCTTCAGTACCATCTACCTGTTACTGTATGCACGGATCTCCTGCTTGATGCAGTTTCCCTCATGAGTGCCAGAAGTTGCATGTATAGTCCCTTCCCAGATTCATAAACACTTTGCAAGACTGTGGAGATGCACCACCTATGTGTAACCAGTCATTTGTAGTTTTCAGTGGCAAAGCAAGGTTTTATTGCTATTGGCTGTCTTGCAGAATAGTGAAAGGAGAGAGAGTGAGTGTAATACAGAAGAAAGGAGGGTCCAGCATCAGCATAAATTGCTACATTTAAATGAATTTGTGTTTCTGTTTGTCAGAAATAGCTACTGCTGTGTCAGTACTTCATCGTTCAGGCTGTAACATTTGGGTATCTATTTCAAATTGTTTAAAATTGTAATTTAAGTCACATTGCTCACTTTCAGTCTAAGAAATTAAACTAATTCAGATAAATTACTTGAAAGTATTAGTAATACCTTGTTTTTCAACTGCTCTGGTTCTTGAGTCTGTCTGTAGGTTTGACAGTCTATAGATCTATAGCTTTAACAATCCATATTCTGTTACTTAAAAATTTAAAATGTTACATACCATGAGATTTGTATATAACATGATTTTTCAATATGGTCAGGTGTCTTAAGTGCTACAGATTGATTTGATTCTTTCAGGTTTACTGAACTTTATGTAGAAGAATTGAGAAACGAAGGAGACTTGCAGGTTCTTATCATGGATTATCTGAGAAGCTTGAATGTGAACAAAAGCACAGTACAAGGAATTGTGAAGTGAGTTGACTGTAATCTCTTAAAATTCTTGATTAAATAAGTCACAAAAAGAAAGTATGTAACTGTAGTCTGTGGCTAGACTGCTTTGGGAGACACTGTAATGCTCCCCATGCAGCAGTTGGTGTAGCTTTAGGAAACAGAAGAGCATAGACATCCATCTTGATTCTGGAGGTTTCTGTACCTGTGGGAAGGAGATTTTTTTTTTTTTTTAATTCAGAATTGTTTTCTTGGTGACACCAGTTAAAAAGTGTTGTTGTTTCAGTCCTCTTTCACATCTGAGAGACTAGAATGGTTTGTTTCTGTAGATCATACCAGAGAAAGTCTTGTGTGTTTGTCTAGAGTTACTTTTCTTTCCCACAGTGTAAGGTGAACTATCTCATGTTTAGAATACTTGGAGTTTATAGTCACTCCCTGTATATCAAGTTCTCTCAAAAGTACAGTTCTAAAAATACTCTGTTGCTTTGCTTCACTGACTGTACAGATGGCAGAGCTTGGCATGGCTTTCCTAACCTGGAGCTTCTAAGGAAAGCTACAGTTGGGGATAAGCTGAGGTGTTCATACTTGGGTTTGAATTCCTTGGAGCAATGGTCTGATCAGTAACAGCTCTGTGTAACTTTGTTTTTGCAGCTTTTATTTGTCTGTGAGAAAGGAAGCAGAAACAAAGCTGGTGGATGGAACTGGCCACAGACCTCACTACAGTCTGCGTACCCTGTGCAGGGCATTGAGATTTGCAGCATCTAATCCGTGTGGCAGCATAGCACGCTCCTTGTATGAGGTGATCACCTGTGCTAGCATTTGTTTCAGTGTGTATTCACTACAGAGGTTGTTTGGGTAAAAGATAATCCTCTCTAAGTTCAGTATTGAACAGAAATGGTTCTTTAATCTGTATCTTTTTCCTTACTTTTCATGTTTTATCACTGAAAAAAAATTCTTCTTCTTAGGGCTTCTGTTTGAGTTTCCTGACGCAGCTTGACAGAGGTTCTCACCCAGTGGTTCAAAAGCTAATTTGCCAGCATATAGTCTCTGGCAACATCAAGAGCCTTCTAAAGCAGGTAGGCAACTAAGATTATGAAGTGCTGTCTGGTATTTAAAGTAGAATTTATTTTGGGTTGTCTTCTCTCCTTTTTTCCTCTTCATTTCCTTCTTGCAGTTCTGTTTTTCATTTTATAAAAACAAGAACTAGAAAAAATTAGTACCATTCTTTTGTAGTTTTTCACTTTGCTTGAATGTTCATATGTTAGCTTGTTTATTTGTTAATTTGAAAAAATAAGGAAGCCTGAATAACTAAAGCACTGTGAAGTGTGGGCAGCTTAGTGCAGTGGCTCCTGTAAAGCTTTCACAGACTTTTGAGGAGCTTTCTCAGGCTTTATATTTTTAGATTCTGAATGCAGAACATATGGATATGAAGAAGCATCTGTGCTTTGTCTCTTATGGGGAAAGGAAGAATGTCACTAGTCCTGGGAACCCAGTATGAGTTTGCATGGGGGATGGGGAAGCCAGTTTAAGAGATGGGTATTTGTTTCAAAATAAACCCTTTCATACTGGAAAATGTGTATGAGCATAAAAAAATTAAAGCAAAGTTCCTGCTTGAAAATGCCCTTCAAAATTCAGTGCTAGGGCTCTTGAGACATTTTTATCTTCATGGCACCGGCAAAGATTCCTGCTTCATGACCCTGAAATAATCTGGTCAGGTTTTTCCTGTAATTTGCATTCTGTGACAAGGGGACATTGCTTACTGCAGGAGTGCTCAGGGATTAATTTAAAATTACTTTAGAGCATAGGTAGCAGTGGTATAACAGTAGTTGTTTTCATTAGCAAATTGAAACCCATTTGTATAATCTGTTATTTCTGTCATGTCTCCTTAGCAAATACCAAAACCCCAAGGAGGGAGTTTTATACTTATAGAAGGATACTGGATTTCAGCTGGGGACAAAGAACCTACAGTAGATGAGAGTTATGTGCTCACCCCTTCAGTTAAGCTTAATCTGAAAGACATTGTCAGGGTTGTGTCTGCAGGGTAAGTGTTTCAAGTTTTTAATTAAAAATATAGGTTAAATATGTTTGTTTAGGCCTTGAGTGTTGGTGCCCCTTTAAGTCTTTATTGTTTGGATGGATAATGTCTATTTTCGTTCTACTTTACAGTTAACTTTTCAATATAGAGTGACTTGAAACTTATACATATGTTTCTTGTTTCCTTAAACCATCTTACTGCCATATCTAGTTTTATTTAAATTCTGATCTAGAAATTTGCAGTTGCAATAACCTGCTTATTTCACAATGCCATGAAAAGCTTCATGGGTAGCTGTTAGCACTTGGGAGTAAAGTTATTTGTATTTCCCTGTTAGTGTGTGGTCTTGAATACCCTAAATGAGTGAAGTGGTCGTGTTTTGGTGATGTGGTTTAATAATGTTGACATCTTGTGTGTGAGAAACACATGGTTCGTGCTTCTAGCCCACTGTTTTGGTCATGGCTTTTAGGACTCATCCAGTACTGATTCAAGGAGAGACCTCTGTTGGTAAAACCAGCTTAATTCGCTGGTTGGCTGCTGCTACTGGGAATCATTGTGTAAGGATTAACAACCATGAGCATACTGATATCCAAGAATATATTGGCTGTTACACCTCAGATGCATCTGGAAAGCTGGTATTTAAGGAAGGTAAGTGAGCATGTTCCATATACTCCAAATTCCTGTCTCGTTTCAATGGCTGGGGTTTTTTTCATCTTTTCTGCTTAACATGTCTGGTTTGTTACAATGGAGAGATGACCTGTCATAAAGTTAGTAGTTGCACTTTAATGATAATCCCATGTGTGAATTTCACTGTATTCTGAAAAGTTCATTTCTGTCTCATCATGCTTGTCCTATTGGACCTAAAGAGGATAAGTAAATAATTTAAACAATACTGTTGCTTCCTTCTCTAGATTAGTGTTTATCCTGAATGAAAATGGGTTGCTAAAAGTATCTGAGTGCATGCTTCTGTTAGATTTGCTTTATAAGATTTTTAACTAGGAGTTTTTCTGTTCCCCCCAAGGCATTCTCATAGATGCAATGAGAAAGGGCTACTGGATTGTTCTAGATGAATTGAATTTGGCTCCCACTGATGTTCTGGAGGCTCTCAACCGCTTGTTGGATGATAACAGAGAGCTGTTCATTACTGAGACTCAGGAAGTTGTCAAAGCTCACCCTCGCTTCATGCTGTTTGCCACACAGAACCCTCCAGGTCTCTATGGTGGCAGAAAGGTCTGTATGATCTATTCCTTTGGGTAGCTAAGACTTTAGGGAATTAATCTCTCCCATACATAAAGTGTGATGTGAAAACATTTTGATGTGTAGCATCATGAATCTCTCAAGAGGAAGGGAGTTGAGCTGGCTGTGGACTGTCAGTACAGCTGGGTTCTGTTTAGGCGAGTTGCTTGTTTCACAGATACAGAATTTCTAATTAATTTTAGGTAGTTGAGACTTAAATTATTTACTGAGCTGGAGTTCATGTATATTATACTTGACTCAGCATTTCTTGTCCAAGAGCACTGGAAAAGAGACTCTACTTAGGCTACAGAAGTCCATTTTATACTGATTTTTGTCGGGAATAGGTAATTTTCTTCGTAGTGACTGGTATGGTGCTGTGTTTTGGATTTGTGATCAAAACAGTGTTGATAGCACAGGGATGTCTTACTTTTTGCTGGGCAGTGCTTGCACAGATTCAAGACCTTTTCTGCTTCTCACACTGCCTCACCTACTTGTGGAGTAGGGTGGGAGTGCAGGAGAAGCTGTGAGGGGACACAGCTGGGACAGCTGACCCCAGCTGACCAAAGGGATGTTCTGTGTCATATAACATTGTGCTCAGCAGTCAGAACTGGGGGGAGGAGGAGGAGGAAGAAGGGGATGTTCAGTGTTCGTTTCCCTAAATAACACTGGTGTGTGATGAAGCCCTTATTTCCTGGAGGTGGCTGAATACCTGCCTATTGATGTGAAGTGGTGAATGAATTCCTGATTTTGCTTTGCTTGCACATGCACCTTTTGCTTTACTTATGAAACTGTCTTTGTTTCATCCTAAAAGTTTTATCACTTTTGTCCTTCCAGTTCTATTGTAGGGAGAGTGAGCTTGAGGCTTTGCAATACTTAGCTGCCTATGCCCTTAAAAGACACAATCCATCTTAAAGCTTTTGTCCTCACCCAGGCTGTCTCTTATGCTTTCTTTCGATGTTGATGTGTCTGTGTTAATTTGTGTGCTATGACACTATCCATATTTCCTTTGGATGTGTAGGGGAAGATCTATGAGCAATGCCAAAGGAAAAAGTTCAAGCAGTAGTGTGGTCTCACATTTTAGGTTTTGTCCAGAGCCTTCAGAAATCGTTTCGTGGAGCTGCATTTTGATGAACTGCCAAGTGCTGAACTGGAAACCATCCTGCACAAGAGATGCAGTTTGCCCCCTTCTTACTGCAGCAAGCTTGTCAAAGTCATGTTAGATCTGCAAGTATGAGAGTCTTTCTTCTTTTAGTCTAACAAATGCAAACATATTTCAAAGTAACATGTACAAAGTAATAGAAGTTCCTTTGGGCAGGAGGTATTGTTAGCTGATGGATATTTAAAATCCTAAACCATGGAGAGAACCCACCAAGGTACTAATTTCAGTGCTTAAGACAAAGAATTGGGAAGCTGATGTCAGATTTGAGAGAAAGCTAGGAGGAAAAAAACCCAAAAAAACCAGACACCTTGGGATTTGATGTGTGGAATTATCCCTTTCTCTGGAGCCAAAGTACAGTATTGGATTTGTAGGTGTCTTTGGGTCATGTGAAATTTGGTATTATTTTTAAGCAGTAATTTTAGATTATGTTTGGATACTCCTGTATTCAACAGGCATTTGACACTTAGTATATAGCTAAAACTACCTCATGTTTGAAAGCAATTGCAGCAGCACAAACTGGATTTTGTTTTATTCCAGGTACCTATTTTATTCTTAGCTGGGTTTTTTTAAAAATTATTATTATTATTATCTAAATTATTTTGTTCCTGGTGCTCATCAGATACCTGCCTAAAAGGAGTTAGTCTTTAGGAGTTGTGACTCTACTAGACTTTTTTTTTGTTGTTGTTGTTGCTATTCATAGAATTTTCTTGTTGCAGTGTCACTGCAGAGAGTGGTGATTAGCTTTGCTTGAAGTATTTGGACAAGTTCATGAAAAAATAGCTCATATTTTGTTCTTCTGACAGTCCTACCGCAGAGGTTCGACGGTGTTTGCTGGGAAGCATGGATTCATTACCCTGCGGGATCTGTTCCGCTGGGCTGAAAGGTACAGGTTGGCAGAACAGCTGCAGAAGGAGTATGACTGGCTTCAGCACTTAGCAAATGATGGTGAGCTCTGCTGCCCCAGCTTTCTGAAGTGTCTGTAGAATCACTTTCCAGCCCCACTTCTCAAGTGTAAATTTTTGTTGCTGATTAGCCAGGTAGTAATTGCTTTCTCTCTTGCTCTGTTCTGCAGGTTTTATGCTTCTGGCAGGCAGAGTCAGGAAACAGGAGGAGGTGGATGTTATTCAAAATGTCATTGAAAAACACTTCAAGAAAAAAATATATCCTGAGTCTCTCTTCTCAGGGGAAAGTGTCAAAAAGATACTGGGTGAGTTTCCTAGAGGGACCCCACTGGTAGATCTCTAGATGTGACTGAAGCTGATGGATTGCTTTCTGTTGTGCAGCTAAGTCTTCCACATGGATGTCAGTGATGGACAGAGATTTTAACCATGTTGTCTGGACTCAGGGGATGAGGAGACTTGCCATTTTGGTGGGACGAGCGCTGGAATTTGGTGAACCAGTACTGCTGGTGGGAGACACTGGGTAATCTTGCTTCTTAAGATGTTTTTGATAGTGCTTCACTGGCTGCAGAGTTGGACACAAAATGATTGTGTGGGTTTCAGTGCTTTGATCTGGGACATTTGAGCCGTTCTTACGGCAGACTTGCCACTGCTGTTTTTCACAGTTCCTTTTTGAGGGGAAACAACTGCATCTCATTTAACCCAACTCCTTGATGGGTTTATCTGCATTGTGTAACTACACAGAAGTTATATGAAAGTAGTAAAATGAAAGTGAGCTGACTTCTGTCCCCATCTTTACAAGGTGCCCTGTAGAATCTCAGTGTGCCTCACTGGAGTGGCTGCTCTTGGGGTATCGTGGCATTTTTCTCTTTGAGAGCACATTCAATTGACATGTTTTAAGAGGTTGAATATAGCCTTGCTACCACTTCTCCACCTCATATGCTGTAGGGGAGGTCATGGAAGTAGATACTGTCTGCTCTTGTGCTGGTTATAAATTTGTAGGCTAAATTTTTGTAGAAGAGAAGGAAAGAAAAATGCAAGGAAAGAGAGAAGGAAACTTTACTTGGGTAGTAAATGAAAACTAGATACTCAGCAGTTTATTCCCTCAGACTTAGGCTTGGTCCAGACGTGTAGCATTTCCAGTTCAGCGAAATGTTAGGCTGGCTGGGTATCTGTAAGGGCAAGCTGAAATAAATTTGACTTTGAACATGCAGAAATGCATCAATGCAGGTACTGATTTAAATTTAATTAAAGGCCTCTTGTGCGAGTCAGCAACAGTTGTGCCAAAAATGGCTTCACTTTGCATACGTTCCTTTCAAGGAAAGGAGCAGAAGGAAATTTGCATGTTGGGCCTTTGCCTCATAGCTCTTCAATGAAAGTATGAATCCTGTCCGAAGTGAGCTGATTGTTTGGTTTTGCTGCTTTTTAAAATTTATCCTTTTTAATTAAATTACTTTGTTGCAGGTGTGGTAAAACTACCATTTGTCAGATCTTTGCAGCATTAGCAAATCAGAAACTGTACTCAGTGAATTGCCACCTGCATATGGAGACATCAGACTTCCTGGGAGGGCTGCGACCAGTCAGGCAGAGGTCCAAAGACCAGGTTTGTCTTGCACCAGTAATAGCTTGGATGGTGTGGCCATGGAGGTAAAAAGTAGTGGTTATGACTTCCACTTTCTTTTCTGTTTCTTAGGAGGAATCTGATGGTTCTAGACTCTTTGAGTGGTGTGATGGACCTCTTGTTTTAGCAATGAAAGAGGAGGGTTTTTTTCTCCTTGATGAGATTTCTTTAGCTGATGATTCTGTACTAGAGCGACTTAACAGGTATGTCTTAAATGTGGTAGTACTAAGCATCCTCAGTGTGTCTGTTCATTATCCAAACATGAGTGGGGTAAATCTGACTTCTTTTAGGCACATTTGTTTCCTGGCTTAGGTGAGCTTCTCTCTTGCTGAAAAGGACGATGGTACAAATAAAACTTAAAAGTAAAATCTCTAGTTTACCCTCTGTGGTATTAATATTTTGAGCCTGCCAGCGAGCTCTTGAAATTATGCATCTTGTCAAATCCCAGGAACAAAATCTAGTTATTCCCCTTTTTTGTGTGTGTGTTAAAAAAAAAAACCAACCCCAAAACAACTAAAACATAAATTTAACTTCATTATCTGTTTGCAGCAGCATCCCTCATTTTAGGTTTTTCTGTTACCCATTATATTGGGTAAAGGAAAGTTTATCCAGGCCAATTAATGTGATTTTCATTTTTAAGTGACCTTTTGAAGTGTGGAACAGAATTTAAAATAAGCAATTTTTTTTTTACCCATTTCTCTAGTGTTCTTGAAGCTGAAAAGACATTGGTACTTGCTGAAAAAGGTGGTCAAGATGATGAGGAGAATGAGGTAGAACTGTTAGTTGCAGGAAAGAAATTCCGTATCCTTGCGACCATGAACCCTGGAGGTGACTTTGGGAAAAAAGAGGTAAATGTCAAAACATCTGGAAATACAGCATGCATCCTTCTGGTCTTACTGGCAATTAAGTGGTTGGAGGTGCAATGCCAAAATGTGTCATGCCAATTCTGGCAGCCAGTGCTTTCTAGTTGGCATCTGCTTCATGGCTCTGAGGAGGATTGGGGTGAATCTGTTTTCTGCCACTTCCATGGGCTGTCACTTTGGCATTATAAATGACTACTTGGCAAAATGTCAAAGGAAGCTTCAGGACTCTCAATACTCTACTTAGGCTTGATATATAGAATACTTCAAGTACGGGATCTGTGACATGTGAGGCAAATAAATCCAGGTCTCTGGGGTAGTACAAAGTTGCATAACAGGTTTTTCTCACTAATGGTATTCAGACAGTGATGGTCCTTTTGTGTTTCTTGGTGAATAATGAACATCACATCCCGAAAGATCTTTTTCATTAAATGAAAAAAATGGATTCCGAAGTTGAGAATTAAGTAATTTAAAACATGCTGAAGAAAACCCATAAGACAACAAAACCCTACAACTTTTAAGTAGTGTTGGAAGCTAGGTTCTTTTTTTTATAAAAAAGAACCAGAAGTTCTTTTACTCAAAACAAGATGGGTACTCCATTTAAAGTGGTTTCTGGAGTAGAGAAGCACTCATTGTGAAGCCACGTGTTTAAACAGGATTTATTTCTGCATTGCATTTGTGCTACTAATTTTTGCTTGACCAAGAAAGAGAGAAATTAGAGAAACGAGTTGTAATTGAAGGCAAATTTCCATGTGGTGGTTTCCTTCTGTAAGTAAAGGGAGGTTACAGAGCCATTGTTTTGATACATGATGTCCTAGAATGCAATGGAGCTGTGGTGCTTGCAAACCAGCTGTTTCTTCCCATATTCCTTTGAACTTTCTTTACAACCCATTTCCTGAATTGATATCACTACTAGAAGTCTTAAAAATCCTCTTTCTTTCAAAGATTTTCTTACCAAGTGTCTCTGTCAAAATTAGAAGGAAAGGTCTATCTTGTTCACTTTATTTATTGTTTACGAGTGCAGTGACTACAAGGCTGTTGTTAACTGAGCCCTAAGGAAGATGATGTAATGAATCTTTAATTGCTTTGTCACTCTGCTTGTTTGCAGCTTTCCCCTGCGCTGCGCAACAGATTTACAGAAATATGGTGTCCACAGAGCAATGGCCGGGATGATTTGGTACAGATTGTAAAACACAATCTTCATCCAGGATTGTCTCTGGGTGCAGTAAACCACAAGGGTAGGTATTTCTGTGTGTTGGTATTTAAATGTTGCTAAGAAAATAAGGAGTTTGGCGGCTGCCAAGCTTTCCTCAGAATTTACACCACTGTGACCCTTTTTCTGCTACATTTTTCCCTGATATGTTTTGGACTCTGTTCTTCCCTCACTGTGTATGTTATATGTGTAGCCATAAGTAAGTTCAGGGCTGTGTTTTCCTCACCATCCAGATAGCTGAACTATCCTCAGCCCTTGAGTGTCCCAGCTTGGTTTTAATGTAGAGTGTTGAAAGAACGGGCACTTCACTTTCTGCCAGCAGCTTCACTGTTAGTATTAGTCACATGATTCTGTCTTGTTACCGGAATTTAAAAGGATCTGTAACCACAGCTCAGGCATGAACTTACTCTTACGTTACTCTGTTTCTAGGATATAGAGTACCCATCCACATTGCTCATGCAGCTGTACCTACTTTAGAGATATTTTTACAACAGTGTAGCAGATGTGACCAAAACATTTATTTTATAACTCAAATTTATTTGGGTTTGGGTTTGTTTGTTTGTTTTTTTATATTCTTTTTAGGGACAGACGTAGCAGAACTCATGATGGACTTTGTTGAATGGCTGACAAATCAAGAGTTTGGTCGCCAATGTATTCTCAGTGTGAGAGACGTCTTGGCCTGGGTTAATTTTATGAATGTCATGGTAGAGGATGAGTCGAGTTCTGCCAAGGGATGTAGCCGCCTTAACATTTCTCCAGTGATGTCTTTTATCCATGCTGCATGTTTGGTGTATATTGATGGAATAGGATCAGGTAAGTCTTCAGTGCTCATTTGGTAGCAGAAAATATGAAACTGTGTATTTGTATCAATATTTTTTAGTCAAATGCAAACCAAATGCTTTGGGGCAGCATGGGACTCTTCAGGGAGAAGTTTTCACTTCCATTTTACAATCTCCTGTATGTCATGTGCCTTTTCTGTGTTTCAGTAGCAAGAGTTTGAGTAATACAGCAAACTGAAGTAAATTAGAGGGATTAATAATATTACAAAGGCTAGCACACAAGTGAAGAAAAGCTGTATTTTCTATTGGGTCTTCTGAGCTGATACGGTACTTAAGCACATGAGTGCATATTAATCTCTCTATCCCCCACTCCACATGTCAGCATCTGTCTGTGCTGGCCTGTACCATGCACAGAGCTGAGAATGCATCTTTGTGTGTTTGGCTGCTGGCCCAGCTGATAAATAGTAGATAAGGGAGAGGAGGAAAAGTGAAAGGCACAAGAAATGCCAGAAGAGAAAGCCTGGGGGGGGCCTATGGCAAGGGATCAGGGTGATGGTGATGGTAGAAGAAAGGGAGTTGGAAATACAGTGCCCTTAGTCCTGTTGCTCACAGAACAATCTGTCCATGGTAAATAGTAATGGAAGCACTGTCAAGCAAAAGCATTAAAATGAAGTATAAACCTGCATGCACACGAAGGGATTGAGTTTCTTATCATAAGATGAATGTGCCTAGTTATGTTTTGAAGCACACCTAACTTTTCTAATTACAGGTACAACATCCTGCTCAGCTGACACAGCTTTATTAGCTCGTGATAAATGCCTGACATTCTTAAGTGAGAAAATGAGTCAATTCTTTGAGCTGACTGATTATCAGAAGAATGAACTAAAGATTTATGACAGAACAAAGGAAAAAGAGTTCGTGTGGATGGACAACTGTATGGGAATTCACCCGTTTTTTATTCCAAGAGGCAAGAGACTGTGGGAGTGGGTGGACATTTATTCTGTGATTTATATTTTCAGTAGTTTTGTTATTCACTGAATCTCAGTAGGATACCTGAACCATCATAGAACAATTTATTGGTTCTTAAGCCTTAGAAAAATGCCTTTTCTGCCTCCGAGTGTGTAGGTTGCAACTCAGTCACATTTATTAAGAAGACACATCTGCTCATTCCCTTTTTTCATTACTTCTTAATGGTTAATGTCCTAATTTTCATAGACTGTTTTTTGGTGTAACAAAGCTTTTTTTAATTTTGAGTTGTGATTTTCTGTCACTTCTGCATGCTCAGAATGCCTGTTAACTTCACTACCTAAAGGTGCAGCTCATCCTGGTCCTTGTGCAAAGCATGGAAAGCAGGGGTCCTGAGTACAAAGCTAAACAGAATGGAGGTTAATGCCCTGCCTTGCTCTAGGCTCTCAAAGATTAGCTACAATTTTTGCAAAATTATTTAGTCCCTGCATTTCAGTTCCTCATGGGACAAATTAACATAAATGGAATTAACGAAACACTGATTCTTACCCTTAAAATACAGTGACGGGAGTAAAAATTGATGACTGTGAGCTTTCTAACTCAGCTGGTTAGTTTTTAGCACATGGACCTATGTGTTCCTAATGCTGTGTTAATTGTTCGTATTTGAACTTTCTGGCATTCATGGATTGTGTTAGTCATGCATAAAATTGTACAAAGTAATGCTTTTTCATAAGTTGCTTATAGTTCCCCTCTGCTGATTAGATCACAAAAGGAATCTCTTTGGATGCCTTTCATATGAAACAGGTATCAAGATGTGTAGGATGCCTTGGTGATTAATATCATGCAGACCTGAGTAATGCTGTATTACACATTTGGGGGAGTGATGTCCAGGGAGCTGTACTGGCTGGAATTTGGCAGACAGGCTCTGTGCTCTCTCCCCACTGTATGCCGTAATAACAGTAAAGAAAAAGCAAACTTTTAATTAAAGGAGTGTTCCTTCACAGAACTGGCAGTGTATGGAATAGATTAATATATTATTCTGGAGCATGACTGAATTGTATCCCTCAGTGTCAATTTTTCAAGAGCTGCTTTTGAGTTTTAGATCCACATGAATGAAGTGCAAGGACAGATTTATGTTTTTTCAGGGATAGATGCCTAGTTTAAGTCATGAACCAGGAGGTATGCTTTTTTTGCAAAATTCAGTGTAAATATGTGGAGATGGACTGAGATGCAGCTATGGGTCAAACAGAAAATGTGTGTGCCTGATCTCTGAGAATGGCATACAGGCTGGAATCTCCATTGCTTGCTGTACTGTGATCAGCAATTTACAGACAGGGTGAGCTCATTCAGAGGCACACTGTCAGCACCTCCAGCATAAACATTCTGATTTAATTGTTTTCTGGTTTACCTTTCCTTTGTTTTAGGCCCTGTTCTCCAAAGGAACAACACGACAGATTATGCTTTAAATGCTGGGACTACAGCAGTGAATGCACAAAGACTGTTAAGAGCTCTACAGCTTAACAAACCTATTTTGTTGGAGGGCTCACCAGGAGTGGGCAAGACCAGCCTAGTTGCTGCCCTGGCAAAAGCCTCAGGAAACTGTCTTGTTCGAATCAACCTGTCTGAGCAAACGGTAGGATAAAATATTATCTTCATTACTCGGTGTTTATGGCAGGGTAGAAGCCTTGAGTAACTTTTAAAGTGCAATTCTCTTTAACTTCACTGTCTCTGAAAAGTCATTTTTTCCTTTTTGGTCTCAAGATAAAACTGAATGGGAGGGGGAGCCAGAAAGAGCAGTAAGCTTCTGTGAGTGAGTGCCAATTCCCAGATATTTCTGTTCTTTTCAGGTGAAGTCATGCGTATCTTCGTCTACTGTGTTTTTCTTGGATTCTGCAGTGTTACTTGAAAACAGCTTTAAGGCTTTTTAGCTTTTCTGTTAAATATAGTAGCTGGTCACTGGAGTCCTATAATGGAAAAGCTTTTAGCATTTTGCAATTACTGAAAGTTTTTAAATAGACCTAAAGTGTAGGTATTAAAAGGGAAGAGAGAAAATGCTAAGTAAAGTTAACAAATGCTGTTTATGAACTTCTGTTAAATTTGGTAATTCCTCAACTCCCCCATTCTGTTCTTTACTCTCAAAGGATGTGACAGACTTATTTGGGACAGACTTGCCTGTTGAAGGTGGGAAAGGAGGAGAATTTGCCTGGCGTGATGGACCACTGTTAGCAGCATTAAAGGCTGGACACTGGATTGTATTAGATGAGGTAAATTCAGGTTTGGGGGGACAAATAAAATTGAATGTTCTAGAAGAGCAAATTTGGTGATTTGTCTTGTGGAATAAATATCTTTGAGTGACGATGACCTCCCTTCATGGAGGAAGGTGATGACTAGATTTCTTTGAGACAAGAGGACAAGGGTTGAATCCCAGCTTGAATTACTGCAGAAAACCAAGGATGGGTTTGATTTACATTTGAAAGTTTTTAGGGAAGAGTGTCAACAGAAGTTTTGGTGCAAGTGTTCTCACATGGATACAATTTCACTGAAATAGAAGGTGTTTTTCTGGGACTAACACTCTGTGTTGGTTACTGATTTAACTGAGATGGAGAGGAGTTCCATCTTGCCAGTATAAGCTATCTTGCCACTACAGGTTTGTTCATGTACCTTGTAGCAAGTGCTTTCAAGCGTGTGTGTGCACGGATCTGCCTTCTTGACAATATGCATTCTAATTACTTTAGAGTGCAAAATCTTCAATTCTTTAGCCCCTTGTATGCCTTCTTTTCCCCCCCCTACTGTGAAGAATGCCACTTTAAACAACCACTATAATTAAATTCCTGAGACTGCCTTAATTTAAAAAAAAAAACAAACAAGATGCTCTGAGTGCCACAAATGTATGAATGTAAATTCAGAAGAAACATCTCGAACATGCAGCTTTTACGATGGAGAATTGTTTTGTTATCACAGTGAAAAAACACAGTACAAATAACAAGTGTAAGGGTTAGTTGCTCCAGTGAAATAACAGTCTAGCTGGTGGTAATAACATGTGTTAGTTCTAGAACAGCAATGAAATGGAGTTTTACCTTCTATATATCCCAGATTATTAAACTAGAGGTTATGCAAAAATGTTTTGTGGATCATTAATATTGTATCTTTATTTCTTTCCTCAGTTGAATCTGGCTTCTCAGTCTGTGTTAGAGGGGCTAAATGCATGCTTTGACCACAGAGCTGAGATTTATGTTCCAGAACTGGGAATGAATTTTCATGTACAGCACAAGACGACTAAGATTTTTGGATGCCAGAATCCGTACAGACAAGGAGGTGGAAGGAAGGGTCTCCCCAAGTCCTTTCTTAATAGATTTACACAGGCAAGCTTATTTCTTTGGTTTATACTACATCATGATCCTGTCTTGTAGGTTTCTGACTATAAACACTCTGAATTCTCTTGATTTTATAGGTGTATGTTGATCCACTGTCAGCAGAAGATATGAAGTTTATTGGGAATACATTGTTTCCTGCTATTGATAAAACTCTTATTGCTAAAATGGTTGCTTTCAATAACAAGGTGAATATATTTTAATTTCTTTTCTGTAGAAGTAGGCAGAATGCAGTAAGACTAGAAAAAAATTAATGTTGTATTTCCAAGCATTTTTATAGAGAAGTGTGTGGGTAAAAAAAGAGGGGTGAAAGTATATGCAGAAGAAAGTAAAGAACACCACTAAACCTGGTACCTGAATTCTTGTACCACAACAATCAGATGGTTGGTTGATAACTGACGGGGCGCTGGTTTTCACAGAAGATAAAACATATTTACACAGGAGAAAGTAGTATTCTGTGACCTTGGGTAAAATCTCGTGTCAGCATCTTACTGCATATTCATTCATAAGAGTGCAAGAGTAAATTGGAAAATGGAGCTGAGTGTTAGAGGAATAGTAGAGAAAAGACAAACTAAACCAAGCTTTAGTTCCTAACATCTTTAGCAAAGTAAATTCAGCCTGCTCTTTCAGTTGTCTCTGTCTTGGAAGCAGTACCAAGGCAGAAGCTCAGTCGAGTTTTTTTAAAAAATATTTGAAGACCAGCTTGTGGGTGGAATAAAAGATTATTTTTTTAGTTACTACTTTTTTTTTTTTTTCCAGATTGAAAAAGAAGTAATGGCTGAAAAGAAGTGGGGACAGAAAGGAGGACCCTGGGAATTCAACTTACGTGATCTTTTCCGCTGGTGCCAGCTTATGCTTGTTGACCAGTCACCAGGATGTTATGATCCAGGCCAGCATGTGTTTTTGGTATATGGAGAAAGAATGAGAACCAGAGAAGACAAAGAAAAGGTGAGCCATGTGTTCTTCTTCCTTGCCCTTCAGATGGTCAGGAAGTATTTCTAGAAATCCAGGTATAGATCTCCAATTTGAAGATTCCTTGCTATTCGTTCACAGACATTTAGCTCTTAAAAAACAGGTTTGTTTGGGGCTTTGAGGTTTGGTATTGATATCTGCTCCCCTTGGCATTTGAAATACCAGTTTAATTAGTGTAAAAGCAGACAGCTGATGTAAATTAAGACAAGCAGAATAACCAAGGACTTAAAGTAAAACAACATATTCTTGTGTGGTTTTGTATTAAAAAATATATTTGCCACCTACTTATCCCTCTCTTGCCTAGAAATCCTGTGCTTTTGTTTAATTTCACAGCATTTAAATGGTATTAAACTGAAAGTCAGTCAGATTGTAAAACTGAAGTTACTGGCTGTAAGTGACTGGGTATTTCCTCATGGGTTTACTTTCCCCTCCCTGTAACATTTGTTATATTTTTCTGTGTTACCAAAGAGCATATTTATTAAGTGAATTCTATCCCAGTACTTTGTTAAAGAGAAACATTGCTTACAGTGTTTCAAGTCTCAGGAAACCATGATTAATGAAAAGGTTGCTGTGGGCAGCTCACACTCACATTGCTTGCTGTGCTTTGAGTTAAACGAGCTTGTGATTTACTGTGTTAGTTACTATCATACAGCTGTGGAGCTGAGAGGAGAAGATACTTCAGGTGTAAATCTTTAGAAGTGAATCTTTGGGACAGTGGATAACTTGAACTGATAAGTCTCTTTTTTGCTCTTTTAACTGTTCTAGGTTATTTCTGTATTTAGAGACGTTTTTGGCCAGGAGGCCAATGTGTATACAGGAACCAGGGAGTTTCACATCAATCCATATAATGTTCAGGTAAACTCTTGACAATGGATTTTGTGACAGGATAGGGAAGGAAACAACTTGCACAGCTAAACTTCTGTCTGTCATCCCTTTCAGATTGGTTATTCAGTTCTTTCTCGTGGCAACTACATTCCTCATTCTGGCAGACCTCTCTCACTTCTGCATCATTCACTGCAGTCCCTGGAGCCCATAATGAAGTGTGTGCACATGAACTGGATGGTGATCCTGGTGGGCCCGGCAGCTGTTGGCAAAACCAGTCTGGTGGAGCTGTTGGCCCATCTCACCGGCCACCGGCTGAAAACCATGGCAATGAACAGCGCCATGGATACAACTGAACTCCTGGGTGGATTTGAGCAGGTAAATACTGTTTTGGTAATGAGGCAGTATTTCTCCTTCCCACCTAATAGTGGCCAGTCTGCAGTGAGTTTGTGTTTGTAAATGGAGCCTTGGCACCACGGTCTTCTGCATGAACTGACTCCCTAATGGCCTCTTTGCAGGTTGATATCAACAGGCCATGGCAGTGCCTCTTGGAAAAGGTGGAGAATGCCGTGAGCACACTCGTAAGGGACAGTCTTCTCCTGGCAGAGCTTTGTGCAGATGATGCTGAACTCGTGCTGCGTGCTTGGAGCAATTTCATCCTGAATTACAAACCGAAATCTCTGGGGGAAGGAGGTGGAAGTGTTACAGCTGAATTAGTGAGCAAACTGGAGGGAATACTTGTACTTACCCAGAGACTGAACAACAAAATAAATTCTTACACAAAGGCGGGTATGTATGGTGGGCAGTTGGAAGCACTGAAATTCTCCTGTACTGAGCTAGTCAAAGTATGATGCAGTACAAGCTCTTGTCTTGTATTCCTAAGAAAGGGAACTTGGATATGCTATTCTTGCATTTGTACTTGGAAGCACTGATCAGCTGAGCTTCACAAATGTCAGCAGAATAGTGTATGAGTTGGTTTTCCTTCTTTTTTTTTAATCATTGTTTAATATAAGGCATTAATACTCGTCGAATTTCATCTAATGGGGGAGAAGGGATGCAGAAAAGTACCTGTTTAGGGAGTAAAGTGTCCATCTGTTTTATATTTCTTTGTGCTTGCAAACCTTTTCTGTTCACATGGATTTTGCCCCTGGGAGGCTACTGAAGAGCTGGAGCCTCTGCTGTTAGGTTCCCCTAAGAAGTAGGAAGCATATAAGTTTATTAACAAAATAACTACTATTTTTATTGAATGGAACTGGAAGCTACTTCTTTAATGTAAGTCTCAGTGTAAGATGTATTTCCTTTCAGAGTTTGCTCACCTGGTAGAAGAGTTCCGGCGTTTCAAGCTGCAGCAGGCCCAGGCTGCTGACTGCAACAGCCATGGCTCTTTTGAGTGGGTGGATGGGATGTTGGTTCAGGCCCTGCAGTCTGGAGACTGGCTGTTAATGGACAATGTTAATTTCTGCAAGTAAGAGATTTTAG
The DNA here is from genome assembly GCA_013399195.1 of Dicrurus megarhynchus. Lineage (NCBI taxonomy): Eukaryota > Metazoa > Chordata > Aves > Passeriformes > Dicruridae > Dicrurus > Dicrurus megarhynchus. The sequence continues at coordinate 235,155 of VXAD01004809.1, read as the reverse complement.
TGGCCTTGTTTCAGTGAATATTTTGACCTCCCCAACTGATTTTGCCTCTTACTTTGGTTCACAACTGAGTATTTTGCATTTGATAATACACAGGAGCAATAAGTTAGATTTTCTGGAAGAGTGTCTTCTTTCTCAGACAGCTTAGCACTTGATAGTTTTCCTGTTACCTTATAAAGTAATTAACTGTTTGGCTTTTGCTTAAGATCGGTACCATTTTGATTTCAGATCAGAAAGGGATCAAATTGGTACCTTTTTATGACCACATGAATTTGTTTTGAATGTAGCCCTTCTGTGCTGGACCGCTTGAATGCTTTGCTTGAACCAGGAGGTGTTCTGACCATGAGTGAGAGAGGTGTCATAGATGGCACGATTCCTACAATAACTCCTCATCCAAACTTCAGGTACTTTGCATTTCTGCTTTTTTTTTCGATTTTTTGTTTCCCTTTATCAAATAGGTTTAGAATAAAAATGTCATTAGTGAGCCAGTCTCTTGGTATTTTGAATGCTGTTCAGTTTGCCATGCAGTGTAGTGACACTGTCTAGCAAGGAAGAAAACTGCACTGGGGTGAGCATATAAAAGAGAGCTTAAGAGGCTTTGCTTTATACCCCTGTTGCAACACAAACTATTACACTGGAAAATTCGAAGCAGTGTGCCTCTGCCTTGATTTTTGCATTTCTAATTTAGGATTTCAGCACTTCCCTGTCTCGCTGTAATGAGGTTGAGGATACATGCATTGAGGATGGTGAACATTTAGATACGCTGGTTATGAAAGCTGGTATATGGGCATAATAATTTTCTTCCCAGCTTTTTCCATCCCATCTATAAATTTGAGTTTCCTGCAGTGACAGAACTTAAAAAAAACCCAACAAACCGGCCAAATAGACAGTCTGTTCTCTCAGACCTGAAGTAGTCTCTGGGGAAGATGGGAGGAGAACATAACAGGATTCTGTATAATTCCTACCTTTTATAAATCCATGACAAGGATATTGGGACTGATATGCTCTGGTTCCTCTGAATTGGAAACATTTTTGACTTCTCAGGAACCTGTTTTCACTGCATTGTGTCTCAGAAGTACTTTTTCCTCCTTGCTTTTAAGAGGTGTCTATTGATAGTATTAACTACTTGGATGTTGGATACTTTGGTTTTTAAATAGTACAGATGTATTTGAAGCTGTTGCTAAGACTTTTAAAAGTCTTTATAGCTCAGAGGCATAGTTTAACTTTTCTTTGTAAGTGGGCAAATGATAAAACAGACATAACTCAAATAATAATGAGTTAAAAGTCATGCAGAATATCTGTGTCTAATTGAAAAGTGTAACTTCACTCAGATATCTCATTTAAATTCAGTATCTGTCTCTGCCTTTCTAGATATTGTGTCCCCATTTTTATGAAGATGAATTTACGTTATGGAGAAGCAGATATGGTAGTTCCAGAGTGACAATTTAAGGACCTAAGTTACATTTTAAGAATTTAAGACAGTTGAAATGGATGATTGTTGTAGGTCCCTTCCAACTTGAATTATTCTTTCCTAATATCCAACAGGCTCTTCCTTTCTATGGATCCAGTGCATGGGGAAATATCCAGAGCCATGCGGAATCGTGGGATTGAAATTTATGTTCCTGGGGAGACTGATGGAAATGTATTGGACAGTCTGGATTTGAAGTTACTCCTGCATGGTTTGGGTTTAGTTGGAGACAGTGTCTGTGATGCACTTCTGGCTGTGCATTCAGAAACCAAGGCAGCAATAGCAGGTAAAAAAAGTCTGCTTGGTATTTTTTAGCAACGTGGGCGTATTACATATATATGGATAAAGTCTTTAGTATTAAACCCTGGTTATTTTATTGTGTTATGTGCTGATATAAATAAGCACAGAAAACTATAATCAGGTAGTTTTGGATTGGTGTTTTGCATTCCCAGGAAGTAGGCCCAAGTCATGAAAAAGTGGTAACTACAGTGCTTTGTTAAGGAGACCTCAGACTCTGGCACTGTCTGTTGTCCCTTGTTATAGGGAAGGCAAAGTATTCTAAGTGAATATCAGCAAAATAGAGGGGTTGCATAAGTTGTTCTTTGCAGCTTGAGTTTCATTCCTCTCAGCGGTTTGATGTTTTATTTTGAGCTGGTCATCTGTTATTCACAATCTTGTCAGATTTTCTTGTCAACCTTGGGAAGAATCCATTCAGCTTTCAGGACAGTAGGATATATTTGTTTTGTATCATGACACCTCAAGTGGTGTTTGTCAGATTAAAGGGTTGACAGTTGCTAAACATTCATATCACCCTAATTGCTGTGTATCTTTCAGGTTCTGTGTCATCCTTGTCACCTTTGCTTCAGGCTGCTGTATTAATTGTGCAGCAAATACAAAGAGGCCTTGGATTAGCAAAGTCTTTTTACAGAGCTTGTTGGGAAGTTTATGGCCACTCACAACAACTGCAAGTTAACCAAAAGGTAAGAGTCCTGTATTTGAAAGCTTTTCTTAGATCAACTAGGTGAGTGAAAAATGTGACTGCATGAGGCTAGTATTTGAGATCCTCTGTTTCCTAAGTGCCTGATCAAGAGATTGATGAAGATGATGCTCTTGGAGAGATGAACCAAACAATATCCTGTTTGGACTCTGAGGCTTGTAGTTTGTAACAGCTTCAGTTGAGACTTTGGGATGTTCATACTGATGCATCTGTAGCCTGTAACACTGTGCATACTGTCATCTGTAGACACATTCACTTCCTGTTTGAAACTGTAGAGTGTGTTATTTCACTTCTGGTAGGAATGTTTTGGTACTTTTATTGTGTACATTGTATAGTGTTCATAGAAGATTTGGTCTATAATAATTTCATAATAAATACATGTAATGAAAGAGTTTCCTGAGCTGTGGTGCTTGAATATATGTTACATGTTTGAATATGACTCTAAACTGCTTTTTGGTTGTTTGTTGTAGCTTGTGTTAGAATTGGTTACGAGGCATGCTTCCTCTCTGGCTTCCCCTGACACTTGGGGTGAGTCCTTGCTAGCAGTGGGGTTGTGGCCAGACTCCCTGCCTTCGGGTCTGTTTGCGGCTGAAGACTCGCTCCTTTCCACAGTCCAGTGGGATGGGCAGGTCCTGATGTATTGTCTGCACAGACTAAACCTCAGAAACTGCAGGTAGGCAGGAAACTTTTTTTTGCCTAGTAAATAAGAAACAATATATGTGAACTATTCATGGCATGTCATTGTTTATTGCAAAATTCTGTCTTTATCAAATGGTACAGGTAGAGACTGTGATTGTCATGCTCTGTAACTGTGTTCCTGTTACCTTTCCATACAACCCCTGCAAATGAAAGTTTAATTATTTACTGCTTTATTCTTAGATCTTCAAAATACATTTGAAAGACTTGACTCTTTAATCTTTATTAAGTGCATTTGACTCATTTTGAGAGTCGTTAGGAGTAAGCATTTAGCAGAAAATGTGAATGCAAATACTGGGTTTACCAGGTAATAAGAGCCCCAAAATCTCTTCCTTCAGTTTCCTTCTAAGCTTTAAAAAATCTGAGCATTGAACTAGTTTAAAGTATACTAATAATTCTCTGGATTTCCTGTTTTCATGTAATCAATTATTCATCAGTAATTTTAGATCCAGTAGTTTCAGGTAAAAACACAAATTTCCTTCTTCAGACAGAGCTGTCTGAAAGAAGCAGAGGCCCATGTGCAGGCAGTATATAAAATAATTTTTTTAGTGGTTTCTTGTGCAATATAGCTGTTAATTTTTACAACACTGGTGCAGAAACTTCCTTCCTGCCTTCTCTGCTTAGTTACCTACTCTGGACAGGTACTGTAGTTTGCTTCCAGTGAAAGAACAAGCTGTAGAAGTTGGTACTAAGATATAATGTTGAAATTGTGAAACCTTAGCAACATGCTGTGTTGTTTGCTATTTTGTTTGTTTGTTTTTAATCAATGACACTTTCTTTCCTGCCTTTGTCTTTTTTAATTTAACTTTGCATATCATTCTGGTGCACAAATCAATTAGAATTTCTCAGTGAAATTCTGTGCATATTTACTTCGTGTAGTGCATGAATTTTTGGCAACAGTATCTCCTGACAGTAGATACCCTCAACAGATTTGAAGTTGGAAACTGGTTTTAAAGCTAAATAATGGAGGAAGGATCATTGCATTGCTACACTGATGCCTAAAGATGGTTGCATAGCTTGACCTGCAAAACATTCTTTCCTGGATCTGGCATTTCGAGCCCTTGATTGCTGGACTTCTTTGTGTTTCAGGACATTACCAGTGACTCTGCAAGATCTTAAGAAAGTTATGCAGTCCACTAATTCTGAGAGTCTCAAGTTCAGTGCTGTTGAGATCGATGCAAACTGGATGGACAAAATGGAAGTTCTCCAGGCTTCAGTGAAATTGTTCATAGAAAAGGCGACCAATCAAGACTGGAAATTAAGAGTTAAATGGCTTAACTCCTTAGCCAAAAATCTGCCACAGGTGCTTGGTATGTAATAATTTAACTTTGTTTTGTCTAAGGGCTGAGTTGTTAAGTTTTTTCAAATCATAAGTGTTCTATGGAAACATCCGGACCATTCAAATTATCTGAGTTATGGAGACTCTCAACTATCCACACTAATTCAAGGGTATGGATGCTCCAGGGAGGGACAAAACCAGGTTGTGCATGTTAGGGAAATAAGGAGACTTTGGGTTAAGCATTATCCTTTATTATTCAAATGTGTGTAACTTGTGCCACTTCAGAATTAGTTATTTTTGGATGGGTCTTGGTCTGTGTAAGCAAAACTGCCTTTTCACTATGTTTTTTTAGTGATAGTGAAAGCAGTCAAATGCCTTCTGTGTATTTGGTGTTAAAATACAAACGCTTAGAAAGCCAAGAAACTGTAGAACTGAGATTTCCTGAAGCAGTGTTGTCTGAACATTCAGGATAATAGCTGAGATGAGTTATTCATTTAATTACAGTACTAATCACAATAAACTCATGGAGCATTTAGGCAGGCATTAGTCCAAGTAATTCACACATTTAGCTTTCTTCTGTGGTCTGAAATCTCAGACTATGTTGTCCCTATATTAATGGGATTGCTTCCCCTTTGTTTTGCTGTCTTTTCAGGCAGGTAGGTCTGCAAAGTAGAAAATACCTAAAAATTTTTTTAATGAAAAGTATGCTCTTTTTTTTTTTTTTTTTAATTGTAAAGAAAATACCCTCTTCTTCCCCCCACCCCGTCCCAACAGGTGTATTGAGAGGAAGATTTTTAAGGTATAAACTCACATATGTTCACAAACCATATTTTTAATGGCATACATGTGGTATCACCAGTTCGACTAGAACTCCTTGTTGGATTTATGTCTTCAGCCATGACATTCTGGTGCTTTTAAGACCTTTTGGAGCTAATACAAAATATGACCAACCAGCATATCCAGAGTGCATGCACAGACTTGATTCAGTCTGCTTGTGCTGGCTCAGTTGAAGCTATCTTTCTTGATTTTTACTAAATGCTCTTTTATGCCCATGTTCTCCCCTCTTCACCTGCAGATTCAGTGCGAATTCAGCTGGAAGCAGGTGCTGTAGCCCTTGGTTGTTTTTATGCCAGTCCCCTCTCATCTGGAGTCAGTAACATGATCAAGTTGCTACAGCCAACTATGACAGGTACTTCTGAAAAAGATAGATGTAAGACATTGCTTCCTTTATTTGTTCTCTGAACACACTGCAACCCTTCTTGGGAAATGTATGTAGCAAAACGAAGTCTCAATTCTAAATAGATGTCACTTTCGTCATAAAAGAAAGTACAATGAAGAAATTAAAACAAAAAAGAAAAAGAAATTAGAAAAAATACAAGCATTTTTGCTGTCTAGAACAGCAGATATGACAATTGAACGCATTCATCCTATTCAAGTTAGATATAAGTGCTCTGCCCATGACTCCTGGCTGTGTATCTGTGACTCAGGTGTATTCCTACAGCTCAGAGTGATGTTCTGAAGAGTGATTCAAATATTCACTGCCTTTCTTGATAGTTTAGGCACCCTGGTCTTTTTTCCCCAGGATTTGTGTTAGCCCATCTGAAACCCATGTTTTGGCCTGTAATTTTCCCTTGGTGTTTTGTGGGGAGCTTAGGCCTGTGGCTTCATTTCCAAGCTTGTTAGGTGCTTGAAAGCTACATACAGTGACACTGGACCTTTTATGGATGGTCCTGGGTATATTGCCTGAACTGTGAGCTGGACTTGAGTTTCCAAGCTGTGTTTGGGTGCTCTAACCTCTGTTTAATGTATTGTCACTGTTCTGTTTTCCAGAACCTGCAGTCAGCTTTAATGCTTTTCTGTTTGGATATCTGGAGTGAGAGAATTTGACTGCCTTCCTCCTAGGCTGCTTCTTTCTTTCCCTAATGTTCTTGCATAGGCAGGGGGATCAAGAAAAGAACTGGGTAATGTTTCACTGCTATCCTGTCTTGTCTGCCTTTCCAGATGAACATGTGATGCCTCTGGACCCAAGATGGAATATGCAGTTTTTGGAAATCATTAGAAATTCAGTGAGCTTTGACACAGAAATGGAACACACAGAGCAGCTTCTTATCCTTTTGAAGTCTGCAGCAAATCGGTGGGTTACAAAAAAAACTATTTAAAAAAGAGTGCCCAATGCCTGTAATCAGTGCTGAGTAAACCCTTGTGGTGTCTTCCAAATGTCTTTTTAGGTTTTGATAGATGTGATCTAAAATACCAGGCAGAGGTTTTGTACAGGTATTTGAGTTCTTTGCTTCTGTTTTCTGTAGGTGTATACTAGACACAATCACTTAATATAGAGAGCAAAGCTCCCAGCATTCCATACTGGCTGCAGTACTTCAAGGACAAATCAGAATGTTGGGATAAAGCATTAAAGAGGCAGAAGCAGAAGTGTGAAATCTCTGAAAAAACTGAAATAGTTGCCCTGCTTTTGCATGTGGACTGTTTTTCCTAACAAGATGAAAAAGTACATAGATTCTGAAGTTAAAGTGTAAGGAAGCAGCTGCTCACATATCCCAGAGGCCGTGGTGTTGCACCTGTTAAGTAGCTCGCTCGTTTTTCCTTCCTGGTGAAGTCAGGAGTCTGCTCCTTGTGAAGCTTGCTTCTGCAGAAACCACATTCAAGCAATTATCTGTTGCAATTATCTGCACCTGGTTCTTCTTCCGTAATACAGTGAATACATTATGTCACTTTGGTGAACTACAACATGATGCTTGAACTACATTCTCATAAGGCCAAGGATTTAAAACAATACTGGATTGGTAACAACTTTGTTTTTTACTTCAGGGCAGTGTTATTTCTTGACCGAGAAAAAAGAAGTTACATTGAGAAGAGTTTGATTGCCAGCAAGAAGCCAAGAAACAGTGTCTTAGGAATGTCTCTAGATTTCCACAAAAGTGGGTTGATTTTTGCTGTTCCTTTTGGTTCTGTAGTCAATTTGAAATATGGTTAATTTGCATTGTTATGAAATGTGTACTTTAAACACGGTGTGCAAAGAAAGAATATGTGAATGTAAAGCCGTTAAATGAGGAGTAGTGTGGTATCTAACACATTCTTCTTAAATTAGATGTACCTTAGGCTACACTATTTATGTCCTGCCTCTATGAGGTAATGAGTGAATATGATTTCTCTCTTAATTAACCAAACTTTAGGATAACAGTGGAGAGAAATTGGAATAACATTTCAATTTAGCTAGTAAGAATAACCAAGTTCTTCAGATTATGTAAGTAGGAAGCTTTACTTCTAAAACAAAGGGTAAAATTTAGTGATGACTTTAGTGTGCTGCATAGAAGCAATTGATTGAGGAATCCCTTATTATGGGTTTTTTTTAATACATGTATAAAATGCATAGAGGTAATAAAGAATTGTGCAAATAATGAAGGACTACTTATATTGCTTGATTTCTTGGATCTTTTCAGGCTGTGGTTTTTTTTTTTTTCAATCATAGAGAGGTTCTAGTGATCAGAAGTTGAGCCTTATGTGTCATGTGATGTGGCTGGAATATTCAGTCCCTCCCTTTCTTTTCCTCTTCCCCAAATCTCAGATCCAGGGAGTTACAGCTGTCTTCCTCATGGAATCGTGGTCAACCTTGCTGCTTTCTTTGAACTTTGGGATGCATTTGCACTTCACTGGGTGAAGTCTAATCAGGTGGCCTTAAGTGACACTGACATGCATGATGTGAGTAGACTTTCCATAGTACATTTAGGGAAGTTAAGTGAAATGTGGTTGTGAGCAGAACACTGTTTTTAGTTTCAGGGACCATGAAATAAACTGCAGTGCTTTTGTCTGTATTCAGAATATGTCTAACAGCAGGCAAATGATCATGTTTGTTTCAGTAGCTGTATTTGTGCCCTCTAATACCTGCTTAAGATGGCATGAATTATGCTGTAGAAGTGGCTGTTTGATGATAAAGGGAGTATCCATTTCTGTCTGTGATAAGAACGTCTGAACCTGGACAGCTGACATAGAGGTCACAGGGGTGGTTCACTTCTCCCTCTCCCTTTTCAGACCATGAATATAATTTTGCTGAAATCTTGGCATTGCAGACATGGTGCAGGGATTGGTTGGTTTTGGCTGGTGTAGTTCCATCTGTCAGTGTGGTGTTTTTAGAGAACCTGCAGTTGAGTCCTGGTTGTGTAGCACTAAATACAAAGCACTGTGGGACTCTGAAGTTAGTACATGGTGATGGTTTTGCTTTTTCTCTTGCTTGAAGTCCAAAGTACTGTTTAACCTGCAGCAGTGGTAACACGGTAACCTCCTTGGCTTGTTGTTAGATTTTATGCTGCTCGCTGTGGCGGGACCGGTTCTGGGCACTCTCTGACACTGTCACAGTGGATTCACCAGGGTTGTCACTTCTGGCTCTGCACTGGCACTGGGTTATGAAACACCTAATTGACAGAATTCCTCAGATGCTTATTGGATCAGACCAGAACAAGTGAGTGGCTTTGTTTGGTGGCTTTTGATTTGTTTCTGTTAAATGGCTGTATAAATTACTCTTTTCTTTAGTGTTATAGCTAATTAACATTGTTTGGATTAGTGTCCCAAGTCATGTTCCATTAGTGATGAAAATAACAATGTATTAAGTAGCTGTTCATTTTTAAAATTCGTGTTTCCTAGCACTGTGCTTCTGCATGCTCAAGTGATCATCTAGAATTTTTACCCCCTTAGTGAAAGGATGAGACAGACTTTCCTATGCATCCTTTTGCCTTGTTTCTCAAACTTCCGTTAACTATGTCGGCTTTTTTTCCCCCTCTGTCTCTCCCTTTTTTTTTTTTTTCCCCTCTACAAGGATTTCCAGGGAAATTCAATCTGTTTCACAGCAGATTCAGAGCTGCTTGGTCAATCCTGCTGGTATTTCAGCCAATATGAAGATACTACAGAAGTCTCTAGGAAGACCCCTTCCTTTTAAGGTATCAGTACTCTGCTCTGTTTGCAAAAGATTTGTATTTCCAGCAATGTCCAGATATATTTATAGCACTTGCTTTCCAGGACAGCAAAAACACATTTCTTTTATGTTTGTTAGATTGATTTAAAAGAAAGTTTCAGCATATGTTAATGTACATATCTTTTGAGAAATATATCATTTATCCAGATAGCATTTTTATTAATTATTATGCTCTATACAGAAGACATTTATTTAATACAGAGGGGTGCCTTTGCATAAAAATATTACTCCTTGCTCTGTTTTGGAGACTTGTGAATATTAATATGCCACTTGCTGATTTAGTGAACATAGGTATATTTAGAACAGCCTGTGCACTTCCTTTTATACAGCATAAAGTGGGCCTGCCTTATGACTTCCCAAAACAAGGCCTCTTAACTTCGATGCTTTTGGAATTTTCTCTTAAAATATTTCAGAATTTGTTGTAATTCAGTTTTTAAAAACAATCTTTCGGTAAATTTTCTAAAGAATACAAGTCCCTGTTTAAAAGCAGTGCACAAGTGGTCATGTGCACTCATGTTGGTGACCAGTAGTTAGACCTAGGTTTTTATGACCTTATCTCTCAAGGATACTCAGCTGTCAAAAAATGCACATGGTTACTTGGTGAGACTCTGAAGAACATTTAGTGCTTACTAAGAATTTGGAGAGATCCAAATGTATTTAAGCATCCAGATGTATCTAACATATCTAAGCATCCAAATGTATTTAAATTGCAGGTGTAAACTGCAATTTCTTGTAAGGGACAGTAGCTCCTGGGGTTTTTTTTATTATTTTGTGTGTTTATTGCCCTTGATTTAGGTAAGTTGCCATGTTGAAGTATTATTTGTCTGCATAATCTATGAAGTGTCTTTATGAAGCGAAAAAACCCTAACTTGACAAGGAGGAATTGTGGCCATCTGTTTCAGTTTCTGTCTTCCTGCTGTATTGAGTAGGGCTACTAAAAGATTACTGTTAAGCTGTTGTTGCAGGCTGGTTTATATGTACTTTACTTGAGTTGTGTGCACATGAATTCTAAATCTTAGTTTTGACTGCAGTTACAAATCTTGTTTGTGGTTTTGTTAGTGCTGCTGAAACAAATTGTCCTTTTCACGTTTGCAGGATAAACTGGGCATGGAATGTTTTTCTCAGTTAAAAGCTCTCAGCAGAGCACTGAACATTTCGGAGCTAAGATTGGCCTTGGGAGAAAGTAGATGGCAGGAAAAAATGTGCCGTGTGAAAATTGCTGCCACAGGAGTGAAGTTGAAGAAAGCATTGCTGCAAGCTGATGGCCTGATAATAAGAGCCAATCATTTAGAAGATGTTAGTCTGGGTAGGTAACACTTGTGAAGAGCCCAGCAGGATGGTTTCTGCCATCTCTGTTCTTTCATACACAGATGGAAAGGATGTTAAATGATCACTGACAAGAAACATAGTACATGCATTTATGTGCCTCTTATATTCTTTTAAACAGATCAACTACAGATATTTCTGAAAGCTCTGCATTCACAACTGAAAGCAGAAGGAGTCACATACAGTTATTCAGAAGAAAGGCTTCCTGAAGACACCATCTCCAACCAGTTAGACCCTGCCTTGCTAAATCAGCTCTGCAGTCAGGTTCAGCTGTGGCCTGCAATGGAATACATAGGGGTGCTGTGGCAGTACAAACTGACAGCAGATTTCATGGCCAAGGCTTGTGCAAGAAGGTAAGAAGAAGGCTGGAGAAAGAAATCTTATATTCCTTTCATGAGATTCAGAATCCCTAGCTGGAAGCTGTAACTTTGATGCTTTACATCAGCATGTAAACCTGTGTGTATGTATTTGTAACTTATGTACACCCGTGTGTATGTGCATAGGTATCTATGCAGCACACAAATACACCTGGTATTAGGAATCAACAGAAGATGTTTATCACAACTTTGCTGGGGGCTGCTGCAGAAAGACTGAATTAGACCTGGAAATGAAGGAAGTAAACTAGCATGCATGCTTCCTTTTGTATAAACTATACACACATAGAATCATAGTTTAAATTAACTATTAATTTAAGAAGTGTTAGTGTTGTTTTAAGGGGCCAAGTGTATTTATTTTTAGTCTGGTTTACCATTCCTTAAAAGAAAGCTATTCATTTATGGACTTCAGTGAAAGCAATTTTTTGTGTAATGAGACTCTCAGAATCATTGGTTCACTCTTGAATTCAGCAAAGTTCTGACTTTTCACAAAAGCTATAAAGCTAGAAAACAGTTTCTCCCCAAATGTTTTGTATGTTTTGATCAACATGGAGCTTACAGCTACAGGAGATTCCCCTTTTTCTTGTGTTTAGATTTTGTCAACTTTGAAGGATTCAAGTGTTTTGAGTATTATTTGAGTGCTTGTTCTTCTCCAACATTTGAAATGCTGTCATTTTAACCTTTTGGTGGCTTTGCTTGCCATCTCAATTTGTTTTACTGTCCATATGATTTATTTTGTGTGCCCTGATTAAGCATTGCTTAGGTTGTGTGTTTTTTACTTGCAACAGGAATAACTGCAGTCAAGAATTAAGCATGTGTTCAGATCTAGCTCAGCTTATAGCTTTTTCTCTGAAGTTGACACCAGCTGCTTCTCACCAGCTTTCTGGACTGTGGCACTTGTTACACCTTAATGAAGTAAGAATAAGTTTTATTTTAATTTAATTAAATCAGATCTTTAGTTTACGTAATCTTGCAGAAGTTTTCAAAGGTTCTTCAAAATATGTGTATCGGTAAGATTTTTGACATGCAGTTTTTCTACCTCCTCCTGACAAAAACTGTTCCTTCTTTTAACAAGAAAGATTATTAACTGTGAGCCTTGAGAAAATGTAGTTAAAACACAATGTTGAAAGATAAAATACAACAAAGTCTTAAATAATGTAGTTCTGTATGATTTAGTTTGGTAGTATTGTTCCATACATGCATCTCTCTGACCTAGTGGAAAACAGGAAATTGTTTAGATGGCAGGTGCCAGCCTGGTTGTATCTATGTATTCAAAGTAATTTTACGCTGAAAAACACTTTCCTCTATTCCCATGCCTCTAAAATTTTTTAGGTCTGTTGCAAATCAAACAGACTGATAAAGCTGCTTGATGCATTTTCTCTAGAACATTTAATAACTCTGGTTAATGTTTATGATACAATGGTTGTGTTCCCACAAAGCGCAGTAAAACACAAGTTCACTTTATATGCGTCAGAGCAGAGTTTTGGATGGCTTTACCAGTTTCATGCCTCTGCACCCTCATGTATTGTAACAAAAGGTTGCACAGTCATGGACTAGAGGCTGTATTCTAACAACTTGTTCTGTAAACATGCTGCATATTTCACAGACAGGAGACAGTGCTGACATCAGGAAGTGTACTCTGTGTTGAGGAGATGCAAGGAAATAGTATGTGAATTTGAAAGGATCTTGGAGAGTATCTTGTACTATCCCTACTGAAAAACAGAATCATGTTTTCTTTGTATATGTGTGTGCTTAATTCTCTTTTGCTCCCTGTACATTATTCTCACCTCTAGGTTTTTATTTCTCCTTAGATATCCTCTGAAGAAATGTCTCTTCTGTCATCTCAGCTAGTTAATGCTGTGTTAGCATCCTTTTGGAGCAGTACTTTCACTACAGACCCAGACTACTGGTTGACTTGGAGGCCACTGCCTGCAACAGAGGAAAACAACTCTAAATCCCACGTGAACCGTTCTATGAAGGTTTGTCTCTTCTGACCTAATCAAATTCTAGGCTGAATGCTCTTGTTAACTAATTCAGCAGTTTTCTAAAGCAATATTGTAAGCTCTAGCATAGTCAGTGCAAGTTGCATCTGAACAATCTAACTCTTAATCTCTTAATTTAGGGCCCAGGCATTTTGACCCGAGCTGTTTTCTCAAAGTGCTTCTTTGAAATTCTAACTAGCACCAGCAAGACAAGCCAATGGGATGTGAGTGGGCTTCCTGTCTTGTCATCATCCCATGTAACACTGGGAGAATGGATGGAGAGAGCACAGCAGCTTCACAAAGTCAGCACAGCGCTGTGGACCAACCTCGCTGTCTCTTCAATAGCAGATTTTAGGTAGTAGGACCTCTCTTTATGTATGTTATTTAAGTCAAGCACATTACAGAAGTTTGCTTACTGTGTGTAAACTTTTTCTCATTCCTTTTCCTCCAGACACACAGATGCTAGACTGCAAGGAATAATGCTAAGCAGACAGCTCTCTGCCCTGGTAGATCTGGTTCCAATGGATCTTCAAGAAGAATTTTTGGAGTGCGTAGAGAAACTCTACCTCAGGGATCCTGTTGCATACGAGTACCTTCTCAAGATACTTGGAAGCATCACTGATCAGGAATTACTTCCTAAAGAATTCCTGTTTCTTCTGCTCACTTGCTTGCATCAGTTCTATGGGGAAGGGCTTCAAGAGCTACCAGAGGCAGCTTGGCGAGGAAGCCTCTGGGTGATCATTGGCTTGGTGCAGATCCAGATGTGGCTTCCGCAGAGCAGGTTTGATCCAGCTGTTAAAAGAGAATACAAGCTCAAGTACTCAAAGGAAGAGGTGAGTATGAAGCCAAGTTGGCTTTTACTCTTAAATTCTATGTGTGTGTAGTTTACACAAGAGTTGGTCTTTATGTATAAAGTCAATGCAGAAGAATTGGGCTTGGGGGTCCTTGGGCAAATATTTGGTCATGATTTTTAAACTATACAGTTAGAACTTCTTTTAAGGTCCAAGAAGTTGATGTACCTACTTGGTTACTACAATCAGAACTGCTGTGAATGGTTTATTCTTTCCTTTTTAGTTATACCAGCTGGAGTGTGAATGGAAAACACATGATTTTTCATCCCAACTGCATACAGGAAAAAGTATTGAAGATGAAACAGTGAGCAACTATATTCATCCCCATATCAGGTAACACCCAGGCCCTGAACCCATCTCTTTTAGATTGCCCATCTTTGTGTGCTCAGGCTTCGAAGCTTTTCTCCTCAGCTTTACAGTTTTTCTCTCTTTCTGTAGAAACTAGAGTTGCTGGTTTTAAAGTATCAATTTACGTATTGAGGTGGTAGAGAAAAATACAGAAGCTGTGCTCTTTACTTGCAGTAAGGAATTGTCTGTACACTTCGTACTGCTGTAAATAGAGCAATTAAGGCAGTGGCCATCTTATACTGATAAAGTTGAAAACATGCCCAGAAGTAAAAATAATGGTATACATTTAAATTACTGTACTTTTGTTAAAATGTGACAATGTCATCAGTCAATTGAAATGAGATGAATTGTTTATCTATCACTGTAGTTCCTCAAGGCCATTATACATGCCAGTGCTATTTTGCGAAGTTGTTCAGCTGGTGTTACTGGGGAGAAATCTCCATATGTGTATTTTAGCAATAGCCTTTGCCTGTGTTGCTGTGGATGAATTAAATTTCTTACCACATAGAGTGCACTGTTGACATTCAGAATCTGTAGCCACTATTATTTTGTTTGGGGCTTTTTGTGGTTCTTTTTTATCTGAGGAACTTGAGGAGGAAATTCTAAGCAAAGAGAGCTTTCTCCTTTGTGTAGCCTTCCAGGTGTATTCCTTGTACATGGCGATAAAAACTGTCTATTATTCATGATATTCCACTTTTAATAGGAATTTTTTATTTCATTATTACACATGCAGAGGATCTGCTAGTTCCATTCTATTGCTTAAAGAGAATGATAATCACTGAAAGCAGATTCTGAATGGCTGAGTTTTACCAATTGCATTACTTTTTTCTTAATGCTCACGGAGCTGTCAGGTAGCAAGAAAAAAGTAATTGAAGTTTCTTGAAGTGGCAGGGAGAGAAGAAATCTACACCTGTGTGCTATACGGCTGTCCCTTGTTTTTTCCTTGTTTGCTGTTTCGCACAACTTAGCAGAGTATTTCTGATTAATCTTCCTCTGTAGCTAACTGTTACATTAGAGCTGTTTAAACAAGTTGCTATGAACCAGATTTCTGTGTCTAAACTGGTCAATGTTATTTCTTAACAGACTGTTGCAGGAAAGAATGCAAAAGTTGAAGGAGCAAATAAGCAGTCTTTCTAGAAGGAAGGCCTTCAGGCCTCCAGCTCCACTGTATGATTGCTTGTACCAGGAGGCTCACCAGTACATCAACAGCATAGCACGGGTTTCCTCAGTCCAAGACCTCCTAGCCCGCCTTCTGCATTTCCTCCGTGGAGAGAGACCTAAATCACTGCAGGCTATACAGAACCTGTTAAATGAAGAAGCGTCGTGGCAGCAATCACACCATCAGTTTAGAAAACACCTGGCAGAGGAGTATGCTGCATTCCCTGATGCCATCATTCCGCTCCAAGCTGCCATCGTGCAGCTGCAGCATGGCATGCGATTAGTGGCTTCTGAAGCGTGTGCAATGCTGCAGAGCTTTGTGTGCCCAGCTGATCTCACCAACCTCCTCACTTCTTTGTTGGCATTTCCTTCTGTTGGCCGTGCCCTTCCCACTTACTTTGCTCGGGCAGAAATTTTATGCTCAGTGAATTCAGTTGGGGTACTTAATGGACTTAAAAAGTTCTCTCTGAAGCACTCTGAAGGAGGATCTGAGGGAGCTGAACAGCCTTGCCCAACTCTGGAACAGCTCCTGGTGAATGCTTTGTTGCATCTTCGATGCCATGTGCTGTCCAGAGGAGAGATGGACCAGAAATCTTTGCAGCTCTTCAGACATCTGTGTCGGGTATGCTCTGGTTGTCCATAACTGGGATTCTTGCACTGAACTTTTCCCCTGTGGAAGATGTGGATCTCTTAAAACAGGTCTAGAAGAGGGCCACAGAAATCAGAGGGCTGAAACACTTCTCTTACGAAGAAAGGCTGACAGAGTTGGGGTTGTTCAGCTGGAGGAAGAGATGTTTCTGAGGAGACATTGTTGTGGCTTTTCAGTGTATAAAAGGGGTTTATAAAAAGGACAGAAGGAGACTTTTTACCAAGGCTCATAGGGCAAGGCATAACAGTTTTAAACTGAAAGAGGGTAAATCTAGATTGGATATGAAAATAACTGTTTTAAAATGTGGATGGTGAGACATAAGAACAGGTTGTCCAGAGAAGTTGTGGATGCTGCAGCCCTGAAAGTATTTGAGTGATTGGATGGGGCTTTGAGCAGCCTGTCTACTGGAAGATATCCTTGCCCGTGGCAGAGGGGTTGGATTAGATGATCTTTCGAGGTTCTTATCTTGATAATTGTTAGCATGATGTTCTTTAAATTTTCTATTTTTTTCCCAGTTAATTGTAAAAGATAATCTAAATTACTGGATTAACTTGTTTGGATTTATCAAGGCATAAAATGAGAGCCCATAACAGTTACCAAAGATTTTATTTATATAAGAAAAACCGCAAATAACAAAACCCAAAAATGGACACACAAAGGAAAAAACACCCCAAAGCAAACTTTGTAGAGAGTTTCTTTATAAAATGTTTAAGAAAGGAGACTGGAATTTGGTTGAATGCTCTGTTGCATGTTGCTGTCTTTGCATTTACCTCATTAGCTTGTTAAGAGGGCAATTCACAAATGTTTGATGGCTTTGATTTCGACTGTTGTAGACCATAGAGGAGGGAAGAGCCAAGCAAAATAGATGCTGCCCCATTGATGGAATAGGAGATGATTTTAAACGTTAACTTGTGTAGAAGCATCCTGCTTTGTGTTTCCTTAGGCAATTGTAAATGAATGGGATGAACAGGAGCGCTGTGCCCAAGAGCAGGAGGCAATGGAACGCAGCCTGTACAGATACAGGAGTAAAAGTCATGGGAAAGGACAGAGTGAGGAAGAAGAGGAAGAAGAAGAATTTAGGAGGAGATTTCCTTTTCATGAAAAGGTAATAACTGTAACTGTTAAGAAACACAAAAATTACATCTGAAGTTGCTCCTGAAAATACATGCTATAAATGACAAGAGGAATGAAGCAGTTTTTCCTTCAACCAAAAGCCCAATGGGGGTAGATTTTGATAGGTATTAAGTTATGCACTTGTGGTTTATTTTATCTTCTGATTGAAAAAAGTTTTTGGGGTTAGTTTCCAGGCTTGAACTGTACTGTGGTTGGGTGAATAATCCCAAGTTATATAACTGAATGATAATGTAGTTACTTGTAAAAATCAGGAATTTTATTAATTTAGCAAGTAAAGTCATCTGAGGTCCTACTACCTGTGGAGAAGGCTGATCTCCTTGATTAAATAAAGCAGTTGGGACAGAACAGTTCAGGTCCTCAGGCGACCACACAGTGTTGAGGTGGTTTATCAGCAGACACAGCTGCTGTGTTTTCTGAAAAGGGGTTTAGTTGGCAGCAGCTCAGGGATCACTGTACTGCACTCTTGCCTGCTGTAGTTATGCCCTGAAATGTTCTGTACACCTGTGATCTGTTTCAGATTGGCAGTCTGTCTGTATGGTACCAGCTGCAAATCATTAGCATGTCCTTGCAATGCCAAAAAAAAAGGCAAAAAAGGAGATAGGGAGAGGAGGCATTAAAGGAAGAGATTAAAATTTACTTTTGATTATCATGTAATTTGCAGGACTTTGAAGATATCACAGCTCAGCCAAGCCTAGAAGAAAAAATGGAAACTGAAGATCCAGTGGAAGACGAGCTGGAAGCTGACAGAGCCCTTTTGTCCAAGAGCTCTATGCAAACAGTAATGAAGGTTCATCAACAGTTGTGCTTAAACTTTGCTCGATCCCTGTGGTATCAACAGAGTCTGCCTTCTCATCAAGCCAAACATTATTTCAGTACATTTATTTCCTGCTATCAGACTGGTGCCTGCCTGGTGTCACAATTCTATCCTTTAATTGGTAAGACTGCTAGCAGTATTTCAGATATGCAGGTTTAGATTTATGATTTGTCTCAAAATAATTGCATTACAGGCCATGAAACACACCTATTATGGTGAAAATGCACAAATCTGAATTTTCTTTTTCCAAAGAATTTGCCCTGTGTTTAGAATTGTCTTGTGGAATGCTTTGATTTTTATTCTTTTATACATTTTTTGTAATTCCATTTGGTAATACAGAAGACCAACACAATTTAAAAATGTATTGAATACTGGGTGAAATTTTGATCACGTGGATCTGCATGATCCTGTGGAAGATAAAGCAGAAGAAATTTCCCAGAAGTAAATTTTGCAATGAAGTTCATAAAACAATTGGTTTAAATTTAGCTTATCTATATTGTTAAAAAGAAAAAAGGTATGGGGTTTTTTTTTTTCCACCCTGAATTTTGGAAAACTTGATGCGTCAATTGTTTTACCAATCTGTAAGAACTCAATCATCACTTTTCAAAGCAGAGCTATATATTTCAGTTCTGATCTAATAAACTAAAATGAAGCAGATAAGGGCTGCTGTTTCTACAGTGCCTTACTTTTGTGTTTGCATCTGAGATGTAATCTATGTGGGAGTTTTTTTGTGTGTTAGATTACTTTTCCACAGAGCCTTGCTACTAGTTTTATAGTAATATCTCTTGATGTGAATTTACATACAGAGGAACTGTGTTCTTCTGACAGGATCACAGCCCACGTTTAGGATGCTGGTTGTACTTCTATAGAAAAACTTGATAAAATAGAGAATATAAACTCTAAGTATGTCTCGTGTTCTATACTCCATCTCATTGTTCCAGTGGTATAGTACTATATCCTTGTAAAACATAACATGCTAAGGCTTGGGATACGGGGGGAAAAAACCCTCAACTTTATCTATTCAACTGAAAAAAGAATTAACAGCATGTGTGATGTCTTCCTTACTTGCTTCCTAGGTGCTGAAATGAATGACAGTCTTTTGGGAAGCCAGCTTCTGCTTAGCACTCTTCTTCACAATACCTTTTTTGAGGAAGTAGCTTCAGATCTTGTACTGCAGCAAGATGGCCCATATGACTTCTACCAGCATCCCAATATTCAGCAAGTCCGACAGTGCCAACCTGTACTTGACAATTTTGCTAAAGAAATAAATGGGCTACTGCAGGAATGGCCAGAGCATCCTGTACTTGTGCAGGTAAAAACATGTCAACAAATGTTTGGGGGAAGCTGGAGCATTTTAGGATTGCATTTATGTGTAAATATGTATATAGATATTCATAGACATGTGCATACACATTCATATGCTTGTGTAGATGTTGTCTGTATTACTTATGCAGATGTTTTGAAGTCATACCTGTTTATTCATAAGAGGTATAGGTATTATTAGCTCTTCTATTTTAGTTATGAAATGTTAAGTGGGATTCTGCCAACTCTGAAGTTAGAGCTTTAAGCAATCTTCAGTCTGCCATAGCTCAAAGATCCCTGAGATCTTGCTGTTTCTAGTCCTGTTTATTTCCAAAGTTCTCTTTCATAATGCTTTCGAATAATTATTTTTAGTCCGTCTTATGGGATCTATGTGGTCCTCAGGTTACATTTCTTAGAGTAATGTAGAAACTCAGATTCTATAGGAACTCTTTGCATTAGGTCATTTGTGCTCCCTTCCCCAAGTGCATTGGCCTTACTGAACTCCTAGTGAGCTTATACTAAATTGACAAAGCAGTTTAAAAATGTAAAAAAACCCCAAGAATTCTTATCTCTTGTGGGGATGGTTATGCTAATAGAAATTAACTCAATTTCACAGCTTCTTCTGTTGAAAGTGTGTTTACTATGGGCTGAATGCTTTTGTTTTTATTCTGCAGCTTTTAGTTGTGATGGACAGAATCCGGAGTTTTCCACTTTCTAGTCCTCTCTCAAAGTTTCTGAATGGCTTGGAGATTCTTCTTGCAAAGGCACAGGTAAGAAAAAGGCTAAGGAAAAGTTCTGTTTTCTCTTTTATGCTTCCTTATCTATATTTGGTACCATGTTACAAACACAGTACATGAAAGCTGTCTGCTTGACAGGATTTGGGGAAGTGAACTTGCTCCGTGCTGAAAGTTTCAAGAGCAAGAACCCAGTAATCCAGAGTAATGCAATGCGTCTTGCCAGGCAGTGACTAATTTCTGGCTTTGTGTAAAGGGGAACTTTTCTTTTCCAGGACTGGGAGGAAAATGCTAGTCGAGCCTTGTCCTTGCGGAAGCATCTTGATCTGGTCACACAACTGATTATTCAGTGGCGTAGATTGGAGTTGAAGTAAGAACTGTCCTTCCATGCTGCTTTTCCTTAGATACTATAAGCTTTTCATCTCCACATGGAGGCATATTCCAATACAGAATTGCCTTAATTGTGGAACATGCTTCTGTGTGTCTGTCATAGTGAAAATGTGGGGGGGAAAAGAAACCACCACCGAGGATCTGTAGTGGCTCAGAATGAGCATGTCCAGGCTGTGGTGACCCTATGTATTTGTCTCAGGAGAAGCAGAAGCAATATTTTCCATATGCTCTCCTGTTTTCATCCTAGGGTTTCCTGACCCTGCAGGGTTTTTTCTGTTTAATAACCATCATTAAATTGTACTTAAAAATTATTGTCCAGTCTCCTGTTTAAGACCATGTAAAATATTTACAGCCACAGTATGTCCCAATCAGGAATTTTGCAAGTCCACCTCAGTTTCTGAGAAAATAAACTTTTGGATCTGCCTCTGATGGATTTTACTTTACCATCCCTTCTTTTTTTCTCACATATTTAATAATATTGCCAAAACAATGATCCTCAGGAGTTTATTGTAGATATGCTTATATGTATGTATGTAATGTATGTATATAAGCTTATGTGCAGATTCTTTCATCCTGTTAAATTTTCCATTAGTTTAATAGAAACAGAAAACAGATTTTGTTGTTTTGAACCCAGACTACCCCTGATATTTTTGATTTATCTCTCCTCTTTCTTATTGTTTCTAGTTGCTGGTCAGTAAGTTTGGACAATATTATGAAGCAGCATGTGGAGAAATCCACAAAGCACTGGTTCTCAATCTATCAGATGATTGAGAAATATGTTCAAGAACAGACAGAGGCAAACCCAGAAGGTAAGTGCTGGCCTTAAAATGAATGTGTGATGCAGTTCTAGTAATTACTTAGGATATATGATTAAGGTCCTAAATGCCAGAATTTGACAATGCCCTTTCAGGTATAGTTCTTTGCCCTGCACTAAATCCATGACTGTGTAGGGTCTTCCATATGGAGTGAACTTTCTGTGTATTTCTGAAACCATATGTGGCTCTTAGGGCCAGTGTTACAATGTAAAGAAAAGATGTCTGTAAAAAGTATCTAAAAGAAAGAAGAGTTGTGATAGCTGTATGTCGTCATGCACATACAAACATTTTAAACAGATTTGGAGGGTTGGAGGCCTCCATCTGCAACTGGAAAAGGCACCTTGGTTTTTTTAGCTGCAGAAGGCATAATTCATATCCCAGCTGAACTGCTTTTAACATTCTGTATAAAGCCTAAAGAATTCTTAGAGTAAGTAGGTTGTGGTACGTACTGTTCTTAGCAAATCTGTTCGCACGTGTTCATGTTACATAAAACAGGGGAATGAGGGGCAGTACCTTGCCTCCTCCAAATTTAATGGAATTGTAAAGATGAAAGCAGCATCCTCTGGCTTGAGGCCAAATTTCCAGTCTCTTGACTACTTAATGCACTTGATGAACTTCAGATCCTTAGCTTATATTACATCTCCATGGGGACCACATATCTTCTTCCATAGGTAGTACTCCAAAGACACTGTATTCTCTACCAGATTCTTCTGATCTGTTTCTGTCCTCACGACTTTGAGGAGTTAAGGAACAGGCAGTGACTAATTTGTAGTAGGGCTCATCATGACTGAAAAAGCCATCCATTCATTCACAGAGAATAGCAAGTATTCTGTAAATACTCAGTGGACTCTGAAATTGGACACATAACTGACCTTCTCCATCACTATCTTAATGCTGCATCTTGTTCCCTGTCCTTTCTTCCAGTGTTGCATTTGTTGGTTTTACTTATTATTAAATCAGAATTCTTCCCCTCTCTGCCTCTTTCCTATTTTGTTTTGAACTTTTCGTAATCGAGATTCAATATTTAGTTGAAAGCTTAGAAAGAGCAGACAACAATTTTCATGTAGATCTTCTGGGGTTTCTTTGTTTTCTCTCACTTCTTTCTAAATTTTTGGTGCAATGTTCAGGAACTGAGCAAATGGATCTGAAAACACTGGTCAGCACCTTACAGGCTTTCATTGAAGGCTCTACTCTGGGAGAGTTTCATGCACGGCTCCAAGCACTATTGGTTTTCCACTGCCATGTCTTGCTGATGCCTCAAGTAGCTGAAAAGGGTAAGTTGTTAGCATTATCTGTGTTGAGTTATCTGTTCAGCAATCTGGCCATCAAGTGTTCCCGACTTTCCAGACAGGTCACTAAGCTCCTAAACAGAACACAAGCCAGTGGTGCTGTTTTACTGTTTTCCTGTTGGTCAATTTACCCCACCTTTTGGTGTTGCTAAGCTTCCAAAAAGAACTGGGGTGCATTTATTGTAGTGGTACTGAAGAATATCCTCTTGTAAAAGAAGGATGATAATGATTATTACTATTATTGCTATTATTATCTGTCCCTTCTCCCTTCTAGATGTTCTGTGCAGCATCCTGTGGAATCTATACAATTACTATAAGCAGTTTTCAGAGTGCGTTGAGGCCAAAATCACTGAACTTCGTCAACCCATAGAAAAGGAACTTAAGGTAAAAGGAAACTTGGCTCAGACAATGTATCGGTCTAATCAAAGGAGCAGTGGAGCAGATAGTATTTGAATTTGTCTATAATAGCTCTGTTGACCACTGAAATCCCTACTAAACTTCACATTTTCTTTGGCAAGAATTTATTTTTGAAGTGGGGGAGGAGTTGATTGAAGGCTTTAAGGTTTGATCACTCCCATTTATCCATGCAGGTTTCTACCCAGTGGTGAAGTCCCTTTGGATTTCATAACACTTGGATATGCAGCAGTTTTTATGCAGTACAAACACATACATTAATAAGAATAAGATGCCCATGCAATAATTTGCTCACTTACTGAAATGTCTTGCATTCTGAGACTACCAGATCATCATAGCTTATTAGGTTTAAAGATCATCTTTGATAAGGAAATACTTCATTTCATTTACATAAGTAAACCCATTGATTATTTATTTTCCCAATAGGAATTTGTGAAGATTTCCAGGTGGAATGATGTCAGCTTCTGGGCTATAAAGCAATCAGTTGAAAAAATACGCAGGTAAGCCAGAACTTTTAAAGTAAGCTCCCTATTTTGAACCTTCCTTCTAGATGATTTCTCTATGATGTTGTATTTGAATGCAGAAATGTTTCTTCTGCTCATAACACAGTGGAAACATTTATTTCCAGCAGCTGGGAGATTTCCAGGATTACAAAACCCAGTAATATTTTTGCTTTCATTTGGTAATTAGAACCCTCTTTAAATTCATGAAGAAGTTTGAAGTTGTTCTGGATGAGCCATGTCGACCTGCCTTGGTGGAAATTGGAAAGGAAGAGCAGCTGGACTGCATGCAAAAGCAAGAAGAATCTGACGACAAAGAAACCAAAATTCAGAAGCTCAACAACACATTAAGAAAGGCTCTGTCTGCTAGAACAGATGTTACCAAGGTGACTGAATGAGTTATTCTAAGTGTGGGAAGAATATTTTCTCTATTCTCATCTATATGTTGCTTTTTGCTGATTTATGCAGGAAAATCTTATGTAAGTGTCAAATCTGTTGAGTGTATCATAAACTTTTTTGGTCTTACTTGTGTTCAGTGTTATGCAACACTGCAGATGGGTGGGAATGCAGCATGGAATGACAAGCATGGTCTGTACTGATCTGGCACTATATCTGTGCTCTGATACAGAGATGAGGCAGTTACACATTTCATCTCCAATTTGCTTACAGATTGTCTGCAGCAATTTGTTACTTCTCTACTATTAGTGCAGTAAAATAGCCTGGGATTTGAAATCATTAGTTTTTTCTAAACAAGAGCCCAAATAAACAATCATGTAGCTGTGGGACTTTTGTGTATATAAGCTCTGATTAAATATTAAGTCACTTTTGGCTTGGATACCGATGGGGGAATGCACTACACTGTCATATGTTTGCTGTTGACTGGCAGTTTCTGGACTGTGAACATTTGCCTTGGACAAGCTGATGCATGGTAAATCCTGCTCCCCAGAGTGTCAGCTTAGTATGTCTCTAATTAATTTGCCCAGCTCAGAGAGGAAGTCAGCTAAATTTCTTCCTGAAAGAATTTCTATTCATATCGTTAGTTTTTGTTAACAAGATGAAAGGAGACAATCATAACTCATCAGAATTTGGTGGTGAGTGGGAAGTGCTGAGTTATGCTCAGCTTTGTTCAGTTCCTTCAGACCAGGAGCAGGGCTGGTCTTGCTTGTGTCTTGTACAGGAGGGTAGAGCAAGGAAGCAAAAATCTAATGGAAACCTAATGTGTTTGATTGATTGAGGGTTTGGTTTGTTGGTCAGTGATTTGTAAGCCTGTTACCAATCATTAACAGGGTTATTGGTTTCACTTCTTGCAGTTTCATGTTGTCTTTATTCCTTAAAGAAGATTCATGCAAACATAAATTGAACAAAAGGATTAGCTTTGGATGTGCTGAGGAATTAATTCCATTATTTAATAATTTCTACTTGCCCACTCTTTTTGTTGTTCTTTAAGAACAAAATTCGTGTCTAGTGGAAAGTAAGTGAGGGTGTTCTTACCTGGCACCCTGAGGGCATTAGTGATTTAGGTGAATGCCTTTAAACTTGGAAGGCAGAGGAAGCTGACCTGAAGCAGTGATTACCTTTTTCATGGACGTAATAACACCTAAGACAGTAAGATCATAGCATCTTTCATTTGCTTGATTGTTTTCAAAATGAATGTCTGCCTGACATACATGTATTACGATTTTTCTCAAGTATTGGTGCTGAACTGATGAAAGAATCACATGAGCATGTTTTGGGGTTTCAGATGAATTTAGCCCTTTTTTTAAAGTGATTTGCTCCTAATGATCAAATGAGAGCTTTGAATATGTGTGTATAATTTTCTTTTTTTTTTTTTTCAGAGGGCACTCCCAGAATGTCAGGATGGCATTACATTTCATACAGAATCTCTTCAGTATCGTCTGTCTAAGCTTACTAAAAAAATGAAGAAAATGTGTACAGCAGTTACAGAAAATAATTCATTCTTAAGCCTGGTGGAAAACCTCGACCAGTTCACAGGTTAGGTTTTCTTGTGATTTCCATACCACAATTGACATCTGTAGCATAAATGGAACAAATCAGGAAAAGGTGTAGATATATAGTTGTCTTCCTAGAGTGCCTTCCCACAGCTGTTTTGCATACATTAAATTTTCAGTCTCTTACCTTTGTCTGCTGTCTTCTATGCAGGTGGTATAATTGTTTCTGTAGCTGAACTGCAAAATTTAACATTTGATCAGACAGCAACTAAGGAGAAGCAGAAGTCAGAGGCAAAGCATATTCAGATGCAAAAGCAACGGGCTTTGTCAGATCTCTTTAAAAGCCTTTCTAAAACAGGTGAGCTATGACTAAAAATGGACTTGGTTTAAAAGTACAGAGTTCTTGAGCATTTTACTGTCTTTGCCAGTACATCTAAACCCACCATAATAGAATGTCAGGTAACACCTTTACCTTCCTCATTCATCAGCTTTTTCATGTCTTAAAAATGATCCCTAACTCAGCCTTCTTAAAGGACATGGGGCAGTGAAAAGTCCTTAATGCATACAGGTCTGTTAGTCTTATTTCAGCTGTGTTGTTTGGCTGTGTTCAGCTCAAGATAGCTCAGCTACAGTGTGTTCTTACGTTACGAAACTTGTAGCATGTTCAAAGAGTTGTTGAAATAAGAACATTTGATATCTTACTACCAACTGTATGGGTGACATCTTTCATATGAAGAACGAGGGCATCAAAGGATGTGTGCTCAAATACTGTTCCAGGTTTGTCGTACCGGAAAGGTCTGGCTTGGTCCCGTTCCAAAGACTACCAGGAAGTTCTCTACCTTCATCCACTGGACTTGTGCAGTGCTTTGGCTGCAGTGAATTGTACACATGAACTGGATGCCACGTATGTACACAGGACTTCTTACCCTCAGATTGTGTGAATTGCAGCTGTAATACATACAATTTATTGCTTGTTGATTTAGACTGGATTTCTGCATGGTAATTCATTTAGGATTTTGCATATTCCCTTCCTCCTAATACTTCTCAGTTTTGTATGGGCAATTGAGCAAGGATTTGGGGTTTTTTAATTTTTTTTTTTTAATTTGTACTTTAACAACTGTACCCTCAGTTTCATTCTTTCCATGAATTAGATTTCAGTTAGCCCTCCACTGTCCAGCCTTGCCTGGGATGCTTTGTTAGCATTATGTTAGAGTGCAAACTGCTAATGATTTTATTGAAGGTGAGCAGTGATTTTCAGGGATTACTTGATTGTTTTGTCTTCATTAAATAATGGGATATTTCAGGGGAAAATACAAATACTTTGAAATGGGAAATACCGGAAAAACTTTCTTAGAGGAAAGATGGTTTTTCAGATTTTTTTTTTTAATTGTTTTTATGTCAACAAGTGCTTTTTTTGTAACTGAGACATGCTGACTGTTGTCCTTCTGGGATGTAAGGGTTTAGTTTATGGTACCTTGTATCAGGGCCAAAAGAAAAGTTTCCATATGAAGCTGGATTTAGTTGCATGAGGGGAAGAAAAACAATATCACTATTTAAGCATTAAATGGTATTCAAAGATAGTGATCTTGCTGCTATTGCTATTTGGTTTCCTTAGAGTTTATTTTAAAAATTAAATGTTTTCTTAAGACTAGAATATTTTTAGATAAAATGAAGACTTGCAAGATGAATATATTTGCAAAACAACAAATTTCAAGCAAAACTGTTGGGTTGAAGAGCTGACCTAGTGGCTCCAGCATGCTGAGGTACTTTTTAATACCAGACGACTTTGTGTTCTGCCAGGTTGCTGACAGAGGTTTCTTCTGCCTGGGATGGATGCCAGAAGTACTTCTATCGGTCACTTGCACGTCACTCTCGGCTGCAGGCAGCATTGTTAGCACCTGCCAAGGTAAAAACAGCAAAGTAAAAACAGAATCTTAATTCTGTTTACTTCATTTTACCAGCTTGGACTGAAATTTCCTAGTAGTAAAAAGGTGATGGGAGATTATGCTATGTTGTGTAATCTGATACTAAATATGACACTTTCGTACCACTCATTAAATGCAGCATGTTAAAACCTGCTGTTGTATGAAGGGACAAAATCGGTTCAGGGAAAGAAGTTAATGATCTGTTCAGTGTACAGTGTCTTTCATCCCATCAGATCCCAAATTGCTACTTGTTGTGCATGAAGAAACTCATGAAATGCTGAATCCAAGCTTGGAAGGAAAATAAACTCAATGTTATTCGGTGTTCTTGAAGAAATCAGTTGCTATTTATAATTGGGCATAACTGAAGTCTGTGTCCAACACAAGAAGTGCCAGTATATTCTTCATTTAAAGATTGGTCTAAAATCAGTAGAACAGACAAATGAGCTCTGCCAAACCAGAACCACTTTTGCAGCATTTCAGAAAAAAAAGTATCTCTTCCATATGCTCTTCCTCTCACTATGCTTTACCCCTTGTTTTACAACATGGTCTTATCATATATTGTATACAAATAGTGGAACATGACTGTGATCAGTTATACTTTGTGTAATGAGCATTTATTCTGAGCTTTACAATGTGATCCCTTCTAAGGAAAGTAATTGTCAGTATATCTGGTAAAATGAATTGAATGGTTTTAGCAATGGTCATGAATGTAAATTTATTTCTTCAGATTTCAATCATTACTTATTAAAGGTAGATTTAATATTGGAACTAAATTCCTGATAAGAATTGCTGCAGTGGAGTGACATGTAATGTGACTGTTGCAGAAGTTATTGAAAGTCAAATTTGTATGCAGGATATATAGAAGATGCAGAAAAGATGAAGATGGGGAAACTGTAATAATTGTAACTCTAGTCTGCATATTAAGACTTGTTCAATTAAACCATAATCTTTCAGTCTGCTCAGTGAAATGGAGGCACAGAGAATGTTGTCGTCTGGTTGTTCATCTAACTGTTCCCTCCCACTTTTTCTGTCTGTTTTGTTTAGGATATTGGACTAGGTAGCATTGAACGATGCAAAGGGTTCACTGCACACCTCATGCAGATGCTGGTGAGACAGAGGCGATCTCTTACTGCACTGACAGAACAGTGGATCTTACTGAGGTATTTTCCATCTTCCAGTGTTTAAATGTTGGCAAGAAGTTTTGATAGTAGGCAAATCAGTTCAAGAAAGATGGAAAACAAGGTGGAAGAAAATAACAAATATTTCCTCTGCTTCCCTATATTTCTCCTCCCCTCAATTAAGCCTAGATAGAAAAGATTTAAGTTTATCCTATCACTGCAGCCAGTATTTTGGAATCAAAATAATTTTTTAAAACAAGTTAGGCATATATGTGAAATAATTCCTGTACTTAATTACACAGTTAAACCATTAAACTTACAGATTGTTACATCTCTCTCATTTGGTATTGGCCTAAGTTAATTTTGTTTACATTCAAGTTGTTGGCTTGACTTGGGGCAAATAAATGATCTGGATGGTATTTTGAGCCAAAATAAATAAAGCATCAACAGCTTACAAAGAAAAATTCTAGAAAGGTGGGACATACTAGATGTTGTGTCAAAACTGTAACAGGAAAAGTGTATAAGAATCTTTCTTAGTTGATGTGATTTTTCACTCCATTGCTTGAGTTATCAGAGTCATTGCAAATGCCACCTTTGTTGAACATATTTGTGCTCAACACTGCTGTAATCCATAAAACTTTCTGAAGTCAGGTTAGGAGCTAGTACCTTTGTACAGAGAAGGAATTCTGGACTGGAGATTACTGGTGCAAGATTTATTCTAACCCCAGGAAACTTGAAAAAAACAAGTTAAAAACCCCAACTAAACAAACTCCTCAGCTTTACAGTCACAAGAAGAGTAAAACTTTCAGGACACTTATCTGCATGACTATGACTTTCATAGCAAATCAGATTTCCGGGGCTTTGTAGTATTTCATAATTCAGCGAGGGAAAAACACCAATTAAACAACTTATGAAAAAAAAAAAACAACCTTTTTTTTCGTTTTTCCAGGAGAGGTTATTATCTAGATTTTTTTTTTAAATTAATTTAGTTAAAGGTAGAGCTTGTAAAAAGGAAGTACAACATAAAACTCAGTGATTATAACTTCTCCTTCTTTCTTCTTAACTAGGAACCTCCTGAGTTGTATACAAGAGATAGATTCAAGGTTGACTGCTGACAGAGAATACAGTGCAGCATTTCCTCCTCAAGACAGTATTCAATGCTGGATGGACAGACTGCAGCAACTTTCCATGCAGTGTGTGATGGTTCTTGAGGATCTGTCTTGGTTTATCCAGTGCTGCCCCAAAGAAGAGTCAACCAAGTGCAATGACAGTGAAAGGACCGATGTCAAACACAACATTTTTCAGAGTTCAGTACCTGAAATGGGAAACGTTCTTGCGGGAATACCTGACCTGATTCCCTCAGATCTAAAACACTTGTCTCCAGTAACAACTGAGCAATTGCCTCCTGGATGCAGGATGCGAAATAAGGATCAGTTGTGGCTGCAGGTAGCTACACAGTTGACTGCAACGATGGCAAATGTGAAGGCCATGAAAGCAGAAGTGGACAGAGTAAAACAACAGTCACGTGAGACCTCTTTTTATTCCTGGTGAGTTCTATGCATGAGCATCTCTTCTGTTTTATGTTCACATAATATGTGTGAAGTCATTTTGAAAATTTTTGCCTGTGCATATATTGAAAAATGGGTTCAGATGCTCCTCAAACATTTTTCAATCCATTTGTTTTTGCAAAATGAAGTGCCTGACTCTTTAAAGAAATGTATGTCTTCTCCCACTTCCCTGACAAGTCAAAAAGATTTCCATCTCACTTCCCACTTTGTCTTTGGTCTCTCAGGATTTTATCCCCATAGCTCCTTAGCTAATGAGGCGAATTTCAAATAAAAATTTAATGAAGAAATTTTCATTTTAAAAGAAATTTGCAGCCTATTTAATAACAATCTTCTAATTTTCTCTCTGCTTCAAATGGTGTGAATATAAGCTTGTTGTCAAACCTTTTATTTAATAAATTCAGAATGGAGACATGCTGCTTCTCCCTTATCCATGCCCAAGAAAGGGTTTAATCTTAAATTGGACTGTTTGTTTTTCTTTCAGTATTATGGTATTTCTGTTGCAGGAGAGACTTTGAAGTTTGCACATCAGCTGTGAGTTGTTTGCTAGAAGTCTCAGCCCAGTTACAAAGCATAGAGTCCCTGTTTCTTCCAAATGGGCAAGATAGGGAAGCTGCAAATCAGATGGCTCTAATCAAGAGCCTGAAGTATATACAAGAAGAAGTTAATAACACATCTTCAGACTTCACAGCCTGGAGAACACAGCTTCTTGCTTCCGTGTCAAATTGCAGTGGTAAGGATAATTTTTCTCTACCTGATTTGTAATGTTGGTAAAGACACAGTTTATTATTTTGGTTATTGCTGAAGGTGGCCCCATGTTCCTTCTGATATCCAAAAACTTCATGAAATTCAAACTTGCAAAATTTAGTCCAGAATTTATTTGTGCAGTATAATTTTTTTGCCATCTCTGTTAGTGACGGATCTTGCACCATAGTTGTAGGTCAGGATTAGCAAGGAGATTTTGGTAGAACTGGGTAGTAAAAATTCCATAGTGCTGTCATTGTCCTTGCATAAAGGAAACATAGGAACCTGTCATCTGATGTGTTTCCCTGTAAAACTGCCTGTGTTACGGTTCAAAAGGAAATCAACAGCTGGATGAAGAGTTTGTGGAGCAATTCTCAACAAAAGTGGAAACTGTTATCCATGCTGTTCTGTATGCTGTTCAGTGTTTGGTAGAGAGAAAACAGGAAGGTGGAAAAGAAGAAGAAAAATCTTCAGAGGAAAATGGTAAGTTTGTCAATATACTTGAGTGGGGGAGCAGAAGAGTTTAAACAATGCAAACCTTAAAATTTCTTAAATTGTGTGTGTGTGAGAGGTACCAATACAGAAGGAAATTGCTATTAGAAGTTGTGTATTTAAACAGATAGGCTAGATATGTCTAGATTTCTTACTGTAACATTTTTAGAATGTCTGACTCAATCTCCACTTTTTTAATGTATTTCAAACAAAGAGGATGCAGCCTTACTTGATGTGATTAAAGCTGGACATATAACTAAACTTTTGGATGAAGATCTGTCTGCTGATTTGGAGTCTTTACATGTGCAGAAGGCAATTTCAGGTGTTTCAGAACTCCTGGAGATCCTGAAATCTTACAGGGAAGACTGTACTTCATATAAACATAAGGTAAAATTGTTCTTTTCAAGAGTTTTTTGGCTTAGGAGTCTCAAGAGATATGGAATTGTGAACTACTATGGTGGTTAAATGTGCATTGTTTCTTGCCCAGTGCCTTAGAACTAGAAGCGTGTGAGAAACTGTGGACAAATAAAGGTAGTCTACTGTAGTGCAAAAGTCAGACATTTCTGTAGTAAGAAGACAAAATTTTCGTTTTTGTGAAAAATCTAGAAAAAGCTCCAGAAACTGTAGAAATTGTACGTAAACTCCCCTACTGATATTTCTGCTTTGAGCATCTGTTTTCAGTCACTATCCTGACCCTCTCTGGGGTGCATGTCAGTAAGTACAAATAATGACTGACAGCTGGTTTTGTGTTTTAACTGCAGTTCTTCAACCAGTCCTGCTATTTGCTGGTACGTCTACAGCCCATGCTCTGCAAGTATTCAGACCTCATCCTGTTCTACCTCACCGTTTCACTGGCATCTCACAGGAGTACTGGAAAACTGCTTTCTGTTCTAACCAGCATTTTTACAGAGCTTGCCCTAAAGGTAAGTTATTAGAGAGAACAGTGGGTATATGGCAAGCATATATTTAATGTGTAAAAGTCTTGAGTAGAAACTAAGCTGAAAAATGTACTTACTACTGAAGAAGACTTTGAGTTTCTGTTCGCCTTTGCAGGGGTTTTGTCTGCCAAAAGAATTACTTGACAATGAAGCAGGAGAGGGAGCAACAGAGTTCCATGATTATGAGGATGGTGGTATTGGAGAAGGGGAAGGCAAGAAGGATGTGAGCAACAAAATAGAAAGTGAAGATCAGGCAAGTGTTTGGGGTCGTTCTTGCTTAATTGAAGTAAAACTGGAAAAGCTCTTGAAATCCATGATGTGGATGTCTTGGGTAAAAGAAACATTAAGTTACCTTCAATCTCCCATTTATTTTGGCTTTTATCTTTGCATATCAGCTTATAAATATTGTTGTGATACTTAAGCTTTTACTATATAGGCAAGATCCATTGTAATTTTTGGCTTTACCAATGATTTAGATAGAAGACAGTTTTCGAAAGGGTGAAGAGAAGGAGAAAGAGGATCAAGATTCTAAACCAGACATTGAAGGAGAAGACAATGCAATTGAAATGTCTGAAGACTTTGAAGGAAAGATGCATGATGGAGAACGGGAGAAAAAAGGTTTGGTTCTTCCACTATGGCATACTCATAGGAAAAGTTTTATAGATCAGTCCAGTAATGGTTGATATTTTTCTATAACCTGGGCATGTGTGTCTTTTTCAGCATATATCAATTAACTGAATGGGATGATGAGATTAAGGTTTGCTTATTTGTTTATAAAGTTAACAAAAACATTAGCTTTCTCTCTTCTGCACTGAAACACATTCTGAATTGTACACAGAAGATGAGGAAAATTCAGATGAAGAGGAGGAACTGGATAAGCAGATGGGCAATCTTGATAATGCTGAAGCTGATGATAAACTAGATGAAAGGCTCTGGGGGGATGAAGATGATGATGATGATGAAGAAGATGCTAGTAGTAAAACAGAAGAAACTGGACCAGGAATGGATGAGGTAATAAGGAAAGAGGTGGGGGGAAAAAAATATCAAAGGAATTGAACTCTGCTAACTTAATGTGACCTAGAAT
The DNA here is from genome assembly GCA_013399195.1 of Dicrurus megarhynchus. Lineage (NCBI taxonomy): Eukaryota > Metazoa > Chordata > Aves > Passeriformes > Dicruridae > Dicrurus > Dicrurus megarhynchus. The sequence continues at coordinate 201,842 of VXAD01004809.1, read as the reverse complement.
GGGAATTGCCTCTCAGAGCTCTTGGCCTTAGGAAGAGGGGTTAAGTTTTTGTTTAGTGTTTCAGGGGTTTTGTTTAATGTTGTCTTTTTTTTTCTCTAGGAGATGATGTCTTGTCACTGAGACTTTGAAAAGCAGGTAACATAATTCAGTTTCTTTTGGATTTATTAATAGGAGGATTCAGAGCTCGTTGCAAAAGATGACAATTTGGGGTCAGAAAACAAGGATAATAAAAAACAGCCTCCCAAGAATGAGGAAAAAGAGCAACAGGAAGAGGAGAGTGGAAATAAAGAGGAAATCCATGAACAAATTGATGAGGTAAAAATTATTTGGACTACATGAAGTATCTTGCTGTTAAACCACATTCTGTTGCTCATATCATGTGTTTCTCAGAATTTGAAATGCTTTTTTTTAATAGTGAAGTGCACTGAAAAAAAGTTAGTTCATTTCAGAGCTAAAAGTAAACCATACTGTATCCATTATAATATACATTTATTTTCTGATTCATATTCCAGAAAGGTGGTGTTTTTTTTTTGCAGCACCCTGAACTTGTAATGGCTGCCAAAACAGGCTTTACACTGAATTGATGCTTTGATGGACAAAGCTTTAAAACTCTAATTCTCTTGTGTTTAGCAACAGAAACACCTTAGTATGCAAGAGTGCATTTAGCATCCCCAAGAGTGCATATTCTGTTTAGAATGTTTCAGCTAGGAAAACTGGCTTTTGAACACAAAACATGTTGGTTTTAAGTACCACCAATTTATGTAAATGCATTTGCTGAAATTTTTCTTTTCTGTTCTTCACGCGTGAGTTGTGTACCACTGGAAATGTACTTTTAACTGATCAGAATGTAATATTGTATCTAGTATTTCTCTGTCCTAGAGAATACAGTAGAATCTTCTTTCTTATCTTTGCCTATCCTCCCACTTAGTACATGCCTGTTATTTTTTCCCCTGTTCTTTTGCTGACAGCGTGAGTATGATGAGAATGAAGTAGATCCTTATTATGGCCAGCAAGAAAAGGAGCCTGAAGTTGAACCTTTGGACCTTCCTGATAACTTGAATCTGCAGAGTAATGAGAAGAGTGATGATGAGGAGGAGGAAGGTACAGCTGAAAATCTCTATGGATTCCTAGATGAAAGCCACATGGAAATGGGGGGGGGGGATAATCAGTTCATGAGCCCTTTTTGTCTATAGAAAGGAGAGAGGTGGTGGTAGGATTCTGTATAACCACCAAGAAGCTGCAAATTCATTTGTGTATCAAAATACCAACATACCAAATGCAGGCCAGACAAGAACTCAGCATTACAACATTTTCCTTTACCTCCCTTTAATGCACACTGAACAAGTGAGACAGCCTAACTTTTGCTTCAGAATCTCTGTATTTAATTGTCCAGTTGCTTCTATGGTTTCATTTTTTTTCTATTATACTTTCAAGTATTTGTATTCTTAAAAGTCAACTGACCCTCAGGAATATTAGGTTAAAGGAAGTTACTAGGAATTCATCCTGCTGTATTGCTAGTTAGAAATCAATTGAGACTTAAAGGAATTATCTGGCTATAGAAAATCATAGATTCTGTGTATAGAACTCAGTATTTTATGGGTTTTTGATAGGCTGGGCAGTTTTATTCCAAATATCTGTAATATTCACTGTCTCTGTACTTCACTGAAAGTTTTATATACCTTTCTGATTTTTTTTTAAATCCAGAAGAAGAGAATGATTTTGAAATAGATGAGAAACCTGTGGATTTAAATGAGGCAGAGAAGACAGAAGAACAAGAGGAAGAGGATAGTGGTGAGACAGAAGGAGATGATCAAGATGCAAAAGCAGCTGAAGAAGGCATTTCTGAAGATAAAGAGGAGAAGGAAAATGAAGGAGACAAAGATGCTCATGATCAAGAAGAAAATGCAGGGAACACTGAGGATGCAGAAGAAGAAGAGGAAGAGTCACAACCACCTGATGAGAAAAAAAATGAATCTGCTGAAGATAAGGGAATCCCTAATGAAGACCAAGGCCTTCAACCTCAGGTAGAGTGTAATAAATAAAAGAATGATTTTTTTTTTTTAATTGCCTTATACAAGATTGAAGAAATGGGTGTGTTCTGTGATACTCAGGAACAAATTTGACAGTGGTAGATACAATGTTAGCGAGACTCTTCATCAGGATAACAAGAGCTATGTTTATTAACCATGTGCTCCTGCTGTCTCCTTGGCCTTGTGTTAGAATGGAATAGACTACTTCGGTTGGAAGGGACCTACGGTGACCATCTAGTCCAACTGCATGACCACTTCAAGGCTGACCAAAACTTTAAGCATATTCTTAAGCATATTGACCAAATGCCTCTTAAACACTGACAGCTCTGGGGCATTGACCACCTCTCTAGGAAGCCTATTTCAGTGTTTGAACACCCTTTCAATTGAAAGTGAAGTGAAGAAGTGATGTTAAAGTCCTAATGACCATTCCCATGCATCCTATCACTGAGTACCAGGGAGAAGAGATCAGCACCTCTCTCTCCATGTCCCCTTCTCAGGAAGTTGTAGAGAGCAATGTAGGGTCACTCTTCCTCCTTCTCCAAACCAGACATGCCCAAAGTCCTTAGCTTCTCTTCATAGAACATTGCTTCCAGCCCTTGCACCACCTCTGTTACCCTCCTCTGGACACATTTAAGGACCTTCACATCCTTCTTAACTTGTGGGGCCCAGAACTGCACACAGCACTCAGGTGAGGCTGCACCAGTGCTGAATACAGTGGATTCACCACCTCTTTTGACCAGCTGGTGTTGCTGTGTTTGATGCACCCCAGGATGGGGATTAACCCTCTGGGCTGCTGGGGCTCAGTGCTCACTCACACTGAGCCTGCCGTGGGCCAGCATCCCCAGATCCCTTTGCAGGGCTGCTCCCCAACCACTCTTCTCCCAGCTGTGCCCAGCATTATTCCATTCTGAGTGCAGAATCCAGCATTTGGACCTATAAATTTCATCCCATTAATCATAGTCTAGTGCCCCAATCTATCTAGATCCCTCTGCAAAGGCCTCTTGTCCCTCAAGAGAGCCCACAGCACTTCCCAGTTTGTATCATCAGCAAACCTGCTAACAATGCATTCAACTCCTGCATCCAGATTGTTGATAAATACACTGAACAGGACTAGTCCTGGAGCTGAGCCCTGAAGAACAGCAGTGGTGACTGTCACGGGTCAGATGAATCCCCATTCAGTACAACCATTTGAGCCCTGCAATCCACCCAGCACACTGTGAATCCCACAGCTGGACAACTTGTCCAGAAGGATGCTGTGAGGGACACGATCAAAAGCCTTACTAAAAATCCAGAAAAACTACATCCACTGCCTTCCCTTCATCTACTAGGTCAGTGACCTCATCCTAGAAGGGGTGTAAAATTTAATAAGACTTTACCTTTGTTAACCCATCCTTACTGTGCCTGATGACCTTATTCATCTTTAAGTGCCTTTCAATAATGCACAGTTCTCAATGTTTTTTAGAATGTTATAATTGATGTTATTTCAGGAAGAGGAGGATAAAGATAATTCAGAGATGGATGAACAGATCCCTGAGGCTGAGGAAAGAATGGAGCATGAAACACAAGGGCAGACTGGGCAAGAAAATCTGCAGAGTGACAGTGCTGTTGAGTTGGCTGGAGAGGCTTCAGAAAGAGACCAGTCTAAAGAGGTAAATTATGTGGAAGTGTCTGAGTTAAAAATGTTAAATTTGTGAATATGTTTTCAAGTTGAAATTAGGGAACTGCTGCCATAGTTTTTAAGAACTATGTATAAGACCTTAGTTTATACCAGTTTTAAATTCATTGAAAAAAACCTTCAAGACCATGTAGATTTACCCTGCATTTTCACTGCTATAAAGGTAAGTTTAGGGTAGCTGAACTGCAGAAGTGGCTTGTCTGCTCTCCATAAGAATTATACTTGCAGTTATGAGCCATTGGTCATTCAGAACAGAACATAGCAAAGCATTCCAGTTTAACATCTGGAGTTTTATTACAGTAGTTGCTATTTTTGGTTACAGTTGATTTTTTTTTTTTTTTTTTCCTTTCAGGAAAGTGGAACTGGAGCTTCAAGTGCAAATCAGTCAGAAGGCCATGAATCCACACGCATGGCCCGGATGGCTTCTCAGAAGCAAAGCAGGAAAAATACACAGGTTCATCTCTTCTTTTAAATTTTTGTTTAAATGTCTTAATATTAACCAGCAAAGAGGCAGGACTCAGTTTGTCCTTGTTAGAACACTGTCCTCATTAGTGGTGGGTTGCACCTCTCTTGAGTTTCATGGCGTTAATTTGTTTTTTTCAGAGTTTCAAGAGGAAACCTGGCCAGGCAGACAATGAGCGCACAATGGGAGATCACAATGAACACATCCACAAGCGACTGAGAACCATGGAATCCAGCAGTGAAGCAAAGCAGGATACAACTCAGCCTCAACAAAATGTGGAGGAGGCTGATGCATTTGAACATATTAAACAAGGCTCTGAACACTATGATGCACAGACATATGGTACAGTGGTATTTCTGGGTGTAAAGTGCTGTCATTGCAGAATCACATCCTGAAACACTCGTATTTGGTGTGGTTTTCCCTGTTTGCTTTGTAAAGTTATATTTAACAGTCCTTGCTTTGGTTAAAGATGCAGCACCATTTCACTACAATAAATGCTGCTCTTTGGCAGTCAGACTCAAACTAACAATAACACTTTTGAAAATACTGATTTGACTTATAAAAATGGATTCTATCTTAAATATCTTTACAATCTATTCTCTTCAAATCTTACTTCAGTTAATCAAGGCAATAGCTTACTGACACGACAGCACAGTGGAGTGAAAGATAAAACAGGGGTTTGAGCCTCAGATCTGTTCTAAGTTCACTGAAACTGATACGCAGTGGCCTCAGAATGCAACGTTTTTTTAAACTTAACTACTTCTCCTTCCACTTTCCTCTTGACAAGTGTTGTTGTCTTTGTGCAGATGTAGCTAGCAAGGAGCAAGAGAAACCTATTATGCCTCCTGAAGAAAAGGAAGAAGGAGACTGTGAAGATGCAGCAATGGAAACAGAAATGCAGGACGAGGATCTTAAAGCAGTAGACACTGAGGAGCTGAAGCCAGAAAAAAAGAAGTCTACTGCCACTAAACTTCCTGGTACATTAACTTATAAAGCATTCTGAATATATGCTGATATGGATCTTAGATGTATATGTAGGTATTTAGATTTGCATGTAGTGGATGAGTTTCATAAGACTCATCTGTTGTAAAACATTTCGTAAGGCTAAAATGCCTGCTCTAAATTGATTCCTCTGCAGCAATATTCTTACTTCTGCCTAGTAACCAGCATTAGCCTTTGCTAAATTGATGGAGTGACAGAGGGGTTTGCTCCTTTCTTTCAAGTGAATGGTCTCTAATCTTTATCCACCACTTTGAAGAAATAAAAAGCAAACACTTCCCTGCTGTTCAATACAATGCCAATTCACTTAATTAATTGGCATATAACAATGCATTCCAGTGTCACCACCATCAGCACCACGTAACTCAACTGTTTTGTGTATAACTTCTGGCAAAAAAACCAAACGAACCAGCAAGAAGTTGAGGAGCTGGTCTGAATAACATCCAGTGAGGTAGCACCAAACTCTCACTGCCTTCTTACTTAAGTGGGAACAAAACTGAGCAGCTAACAGAAGTGGCTGGTAGAGGAGAAGATAAGTCTGACTTGTCAGCCACACAGCTTCCCCACACAAAATAAGCTAGATAGAAGTATCTCTTGCCAATTGCAACAGAAAGTGTAATTTAGATGAGTCTGAGTAAATGACACCATAGCTTAGATTTTGAATAGTTTTGTTCTTGAACAACACAGCGTGGCTGGAGAGGGGAGACGAGTTTTACAAGCCTGCATTCTTGCCTTCCACTCCCATGAACTTAAATCACTTCAATCTCTTGCTAGATTCTTTTAGCTTTATGGTACAGGTGTGCATGTAATCAGTCTACTTGTTTTTCCACATGATTCTCTAACTGTATGTTCTGAAAAACTAGAGTCTTTGAAACATCTCCTACAACGTCACACTTTTTCTCCTTAAGAATATTTCTTGAGAAATGAGTTGTTAAACAGCATAGTACAGTAGCAATAGTAATAAAACAAACTCTTTAGTCCGTTCCTTTATTTGTAAATTGATTTTTGATTTATAGAAAACTGTTCTGTTAAAAAATTAGAGAGTAAAATATAAGCAAAGATTGCTGGTTTTTAACGATGATTTTCTGACTGTTCTCAAATGACTTTATACCTCCTATTGTTCTGTCAGAGAGGCAATGAGAGTCAATAACTGTACTTCACCAGTGGCATTGTCTGGTGTTAAAAGATTTCTTAACTAATATTTTGTTTGTTTGGCAAGAAGGTTACAAGACAGAAAAACAATTTGCATTAGGAAATGCATGGTTATCCGTTCCAGTGAGTTGCAAGATACATTCATCCCATTCCTAAAATTAAATGTCTTAAAATGTGGCACTTCTTTTAAAAGAAAATGTCTAGGCTGCACAAAGCATGAGATGCTCTGTAAAAGAGTCAAGATTACAATAGTGCTTCTTGTATTACCTGTGATCCATGAAGTCAGTAATTAGTTTTGTGCTTGTAGGACCAGGTGACATGGAGCCAGAGATCCAGACTTTTGACTCAGAGGATGTCAATGACTCTGCACCAGAAAAGCTACCAAAGGTGACTGAAGAGAAGCCAGAGAGAAGCAAGGACTCGACCATACACACAGCCCACCAGTTTCTGATGGACACTTCCCAGGTAGGATACCCAGTCTATCTTCTTTCAGCTGCAGTAGGAGAAACAGATGGTTTTACTTGACCTGTGTTAATGAAACTCTGAATGCAAAAGGCTAGAATTACTTTTTTTTCAGCCAACTCAGTACCTTGATATTATTTAACAGCAGAATGAAAAGTAACACACATATACTGTTGTATATGCAGCTGAAAGATGCCTTTAAAATGACTAGTTCTACCCATCCTTAGCATGGAATCTTATCACATAGTTTTTTTTAGAAGCTTCTCTTTTTCTAACTGTAAAGAACTGTTCTGCTCAGATGAATCTGCAGATCAAATGCTTGGCTAAAGTGGAAAGCAATGGGCAAGGGTGTGTGGTGTGAAGATAACAAAAGGGTGTATATACAGAGTGACGAGAGAAGTGGGCATCGCTGACTTTAAAACACCACTGTGGACAAATAATCCACTTCAGTTATTTCATTACAATATATTACTTCTGTATAAAAGCTGATTGCAGGTATTGTAGAACCTTTTTGAGCTTTTTATGAATGTCTCAATTAAAAAAATACTATGGCCTAGAAGATCCTAGAGCTTCATGTAACACTCATGGTTTTCCAGTGCAAACTTCTGTGAAAAAGCACATTTTATCATAAAGACCTATGCCATAGAAGCAGTTGGTGGTGGATAACCAGTTGATAAAGTAAAAATATTTTCAGTGTCTAGTTTTTTTAGAAGGATTGACTTTTCATTCTTACTTGACTTTTCATTCAGTATGGCATCCTAAGTACACACTTGGAGGGTGCTATTTTACTGTTTCTATGCATAATACAGAAAGGATTGTGTGCCAGTTACACTGGGTATTTCTGTCATAATGCTACATATTGCAGCTCTTTGGAAAAAGGCTGCTGAATGCAAGCATTCTCCTGTTGTTAAAATAATTGTGGGTTTGGGGTTTGTAGGTTTTTTCCCAATTGGCATGGAAAGTGTGCAACAGGAGAGGGAGCTCTTGCAGCACCATTTAAAGGGGAAGGGAAAGAGGCTGCAGGGGGAAAAGTGCAGCTTCTCAGCTTTCAGGGAAAGGAAGAAGAGAGAAATCCCCTCCATGTATATTCTTCCTCCCTTCCTTAAACCTGCAGTAGGTGACCAGTGGGACAGCTGCTGCTGCTTCGTGAGGAATGAGAAGTTACTGGGTCTACTGAGTTTGCAATCACGGGCTTATTTTCCTTAATCCATAAACCTGCAGGTTATGCAGACCATGTACTGCTGTTTGGCTAAACTGGGGGTTTGTAAGTCAGGGACAGAGATTGTCAGTGGAAGCACAATGAAAGTAAAAGAAGTATCATAAAGTTTGGGTGTCCTTTAACAGAATGGCTTACCAAGTAGTATTTGGTGTCAGGTAAGGAGGAGGATGTCATTCAATATTCAAGTGGTTTTAATGAAGCTTTTAAAAAAATATAATTAAGTGAAGTACACTATGTTTTCAAAGATACTAGGTAGGTGTAGTGTTCAATAGTTTGGTCTCCATTATATTGTCATTAAATCTGGTGTTTGTAAAGATCATTATCTTGAAATTCTGTGCTTTATTATATTCAGTGTCAGTATCATAGATGTTCCTAGCCTTGTTCCTATATTGATTATATCAATAATATATGGAGATATTTGTGGGGGAGGTATTTATCCTTCATGTACATGGAAGCTGTTAAAAAACATGGAGATTTAGAATCTTCATTTAGGTATTCAGGTATTTTTTTGTTTAAAAGAATAAGAACAATGCATTTATACTTTTTTTATAGTTTGCTATACTTTGGGGATGACCAGATGTGTAAACATATTTTTCTGTCTCATAAAACTCATAATTCCACTTCTAGCACATCGTTAGAGATCCTGAAGAGCTAAGAAGGGAACTTGAAAGGCAATTGGAAGCTTGGCATACACAAAAGCCTGGAACTCCAGAGGAGGTTTGTGACCTCATTTATATATATATATATATAATAATAATAATACTGTCATAATAATCCTTCATTGCATTATTTCATCTTCTTTTCTGCTAAAACATTGAGGAATCCAAGCAGGCTGGAATCTAAATACTCAAAATCATACGATTTAGATACTATTTTTGTTATTACATTTAACTTATTCTGATAAAAAAAAAATACATTATTCTTGAAGTGGGATGATGTTTCAGATCTTGTTTTGAATGTGCATGCAGATCGTTGTATGAGACACCCTCAGTTTTAGCTGGTTACTGCCCTCTCCTTACTGCCTTCCCCATAGTGCACTGAGGTTTGGTTTCTTTCTTCAGACAGTGCTCCCCAACTTTTTTTGTTCTTTTCATAATGCATTTTAATTTCTTTGTGATGTTGTAGGAGAAGGAAGCAGCGCAGTTGTGGCAGAGGTATTTAGTACTGACAGCTCCTCTGTCACAGCAGCTCTGTGAACAGCTGCGACTCATACTGGAACCCACTCAGGCCGCCAAGCTGAAGTAAGTTGGGTCTTTCTGAGGCTTCTGATTTCTTCAAACTCATGGGTTTGGGGTGCTTTAACCTCTGTAAACTGCAGCTTAGTGTTGTTTTTGCATTATAGTAATTATTCCTGTTTGCAAATGCCTTCAATTTCCTTGAATGGGAACATTAGGTTATTTTAGGAAATGCAAATATGATATAGTAGTAGGCACCCATCCTGAGGATATTTCCTCCTACTTCTTTTTCTCCTATGCAGCAGGTGATCAATCAACTTCACCATTTGAAATGAAGTCAAAGATTATGTTAAACGTCAAAACGTTTTATGTTGTTTATAACATTAAATGATTTTTTTTTTAAAGAGAGAGACTTGTTTCAAACTGGTGGAATCTAAATTCAAGGTCTGCCTTCCATTTTAGATACCTAGATGCAAACTTCTTTTTAAAACACCGAATATCCATCTTACATTAAAAATTTTTTATCTATAACTAAATATAAGTATTAAAATACTAATTTTGGATTTGTTGTATTTTTTAAAAAATGGTTATTTGGTGTATATGCTGCATAGGCCATGGATTTCCAGAATGAGATATTTGCTGATAATCCCTTTTTAAATAAAGACATAAAAATGTCTTTTTTCTCAACTTTCAGAGGAGACTACAGGACAGGGAAGAGATTGAACATGCGCAAAGTGATCCCATACATTGCCAGTCAGTTCCGAAAAGACAAGATCTGGCTGCGAAGGACCAAGCCCAGTAAACGACAGTACCAGATTTGCCTGGCTATTGATGATTCCTCTAGTATGATTGACAATCACTCTAAACAGGTAAAATAAAACCTCGGGAGAAGTATGGAGAAAGTACCTGTCACTGATGAGTATGGCAGTCGCTGACTTGTTTCATACGGGGCTGGTGGCTGCTGGAAAGTCTGACTGATAATACCAGAGCAGCTATTTTTCCAGTCCATGTGCTTGAACTCTTCTCACTTCATGCCGAAGAGATTTATTAACAAAAGATCTGTGAAAACTAGCTGAAAGGATGAGTTGTTAAGTTTTTAGACAGAGTTGTACAATTACTTTCTGTAGCCTAGAAAAGGCTGAAACTTCCTTATCTGGCAGTTCATTGGAGCACTAAATATTCATTCATCCTAGCCCACTTGTAGGGTTTTTATTAATTGAAACAGTGTGTTTCCTTCTAAACAGTTATTTATTTATTTCATTAGCCTGTATAAAGTGGTGTCTCTAAATCCATCAGCTGAAGCCCTCAAGCAGAACTAGTGTATCTTTATTGCACTGACTGTCTTACATAAGACAGGCAAAAAGATAGGCAGTCTCTTCAATAATTTTTCTATATGATGAAAAATAATTTCTATAACATTCTTCATATTTAATATTGGCTTTGAGTAAAACATTGAATATGCTATTTTTGATGTAACTTTTTTCTTTAATAGCTTGCTTATGAATCCCTAGCAGTTATTGGAAATGCTCTGACTCTTCTAGAAGTGGGACAAATTGCTGTGTGTAGGTGAGTTTATTTGAAATCTTGACTTTTCTTTAGTACTTCAGAGCAGAATGTAAATACCAGTTTCATGCTGTAATTTTCTTTTCTAAAGCTTTGGAGAGACTGTTCAGCTGCTGCACCCATTCCATGAGCAGTTCAGTGACCAGTCAGGGACACGGATATTGCATCTTTGCAAGTTTCAGCAGAAGAAAACAAAAATAGCTCAGGTACACAAGAATCCCTCTAGGGCAACAGGTTTGCCTATCTTTTCCAGACAAGATATCAGCAGCTTCATGGTTTCATGATCACTTTGTAACACTTACTACTTTTTTGTATTTGAGGGTCTGATAGCAGGTTAGATACAAAGAAATACAATGGTCATAATTTTGTAACAGGAAGAGTGTTTTCTCACTTTTAGTTCTGATTAACACCGCTTTGAAGCATTCACCTTTCTCTGTATTGGGTCTTCAAAAGTATTTTGGGTATAAGCTATTGAGTGTACCCCAATGCCAAATCCCATCAAAGTTTGTGAGACTTTAGGAGATTTCCATGCCGTGGATTCCACTGTAGCAATAGAAGGAAGAGCTTTAAGTTTGTCAGACTTGACTGATTCCTGAAAAAAATAATTTCCTATAGTAAATTATGTAAATATAGTAAATTATTAAAATGGGCATATAGGAATACAGATATGGACAGCTGAAAAGTTTTCTTTTTTTAGAAAGGTTTTTGCAGTCTTACCCTTCCAGACTTCAGTAAGATTTTCTGTTGATATTAAATGGAAACAGAGGAGACCCAAATAGTCAACAGTAATCTCACAAACCAAAATTGGAAGGACTTGACTGTTGATGTTCTTAATTTTAATGGGGAGTATGAAACTGGATACTTCTGTTTCAAGTTGAAGCCAAAGAAGTTCAGCCTAGAAATAGGACATATATTTTCAGTAATGCCATTAATCTCTTTAGCAGTGTACTGTTTTGATAGCTTTTCTAGCATTTGAAAAAAAGTAAATCCTGTTTGAAGGCTTCTCTGAAGATTCTTTAGTTCAAAAGTACTTAACAAATTTCAAGCAGGAGTTAATACAGGAAAATGCCAAGAATCGTATCTGTGTTAGGTGGTCAGACTGTCTTAGCATTTAAAATAGAGAAAGGTCTTCTTTAGTAATGTTTTCATTATTAAGTTTATTATTTTTATGATGAAATCACTTAATTTTCGTATTTATTTCCTCTGCAGTTTCTAGAATCATCAGCAAATATGTTTGCTGCAGCACAGCAGTTGTCTCAAAATATTAATCCGGGTGAGTTTCATTGTGTTACTGTGCTTGTTGCCATGGCAGCAGAATGCTCACTACGGTCCTGAAGTCGGATCCTGCCAGGAAGGCTCCTAGGACTGAAACATCACTTGCACTAGGGCTTTGGGTTTTGTTTTGTCAAAAGCAATGTTTGCTTGAAATTTAGCTCAAAACCCGAGAACACCTACTTGATGTTTGTCAATAATTCACTAAAATTTTGTGTAAGACTTTTTAAAAAGGCACGCCTTACCTGTCTCCGTTTACCTCATGCTTGCAGACTGTGTTAAGGCCTAGGCTGTGCCAGCTTGGAGCATTGTCCAGCTTCCTAGGGACCCTGACTCTCTAGACACTTCTGCTCCTGCTTGAGACCTTGAGTTCTCTAGGTATCCAGAAGCAGACTGCTCTGAGGAGGGAATTTGCCTCCTACCTGCCTTTCACTGTCCTGCAGCTTTAGATCACAAGCTGCTTGAATTTCCCAGAAAAGCTGGAAGACTGCTTGCCTTGTGTTTGACCCATAGTTAGTCTAAAAGATTGCTTTGTGATAGCTAAAAGCTTGTCATGGTGGCACCTGTATTTTTTTATAAGTTCTCGTTGAAGTACTCCCGGACATGGACAGCCTGGGATTTATAATCCACAGCTGCTTTGCCACAGGGTGTCAGAATATTCTGAGGGGGAGCAGCATCCAGTTCTGTTAAACTAGACAGGGATGCAGCAGCAGTCAGCTCCTTAGGATTAGAGAGCTGGAAAGAGAAAAGGCCGTAGGATCCTTCACCTCTTTCTGTAAAAAGAAAGCCCTGTCACATGTGGGGCCTGTCTGCAGAAGTGTGTTCTGCATCCCTCTGTAACAATTAGGGCTTGCATTCCTGACTGTAATTACTGTGGTTTTATGCATAATTAAAGAATGACAGATACATAACTTAGAATGTACCTTCAGAGGGATGTATCTGACTCTGGGGGCAACTTGGGTCAAGTAACATGTCTCCAGACATGGTTGGTGCTGAGGAACCCAGCATGGGTGCTATGTGTGATGTTTCAGGAGGTTTACTTCAAAATAGCTGGACTGCCTTGGCTGTGCCTCTGAGCCTATCTTCTGATTTAGTTTCTTCCAAAAATAATCCATTTTGGGCAGTCCAGGATTGTTCTCTGATGGAAGCCAAGCCTGTTAAAGTGGGGACAACAGAGAAAAGCCTACAGATGGACCCATAGGTACCTCTTCTAGAGGAACAGATTTGAGCTCTATTTCATTGCAGCAGCTGGTGCTCTCATGAGCTAGGGGCTGGACTCTTGTCAGTATTCAGCCAGTATTCAACCCCTAGGCATGAAAGACAAGGCCATGACTAAATCTGTTTGGTATTTTCCATGACTTTCATCCTTGATTATAGTACTGATGGATTGTGGGGGTCATCTGTGTGTTGTGTGTGGGTGTCACCACTCCCTCACCCCCATTATTTTCAATGGTATCACACATTACTCTCTCTCTTGACCTACTAGTAACAGCAGCTTAATGTTAAGTCACAGAATTCTATTTGATTAAGAGTTAATTTCCTTAGGAATACTCCTTTTTCCATTATACCCATAGGGCAAGCAGCAAAATAGGGGGTTTTGCCTTTTAAATGGATTTCTCTGAACTTACTGGAATTTTAAATGTTCTTTGTGCTCAGAAACAGCACAGCTGCTTTTGATTGTATCTGATGGAAGAGGCCTTTTCTTGGAAGGCAAGGAACGGGTGACAGCAGCAGTTCAAGCAGCTCGGAATGCCAATATCTTTGTTATTTTCGTAGTGTTGGACAATCCTAATTCCCGGGTAAGTGAACAAGGGAGAAGTATTCAGCTGCAGTGAATGAGAAACCGATACAAATCTTTTTCTTGTCTTTTGTAGTGTCATACAGCTACCTTATCTTTTGTAGAGGTCAGAGATACTGAACCCAATTGCAGTTTTTCACGTCTGTCAGATCTACCATTTCTTCCTACTGTGCTTCTTATCTTTTGTATTTAAAAAAAAATTTCAGCTTCCATGCCACAGAAAGGCTAAGTAAGAGCTCCCGTCTTCAAACAGAATGGTTGTAGCTCTTGGCCACCAGGGAGGCAGCTGGCAGGTTGACAGATTTGGGGTTTGAGAGATGCTTTGTTCCATCTCAGCTCTGATTCAACTTGATAATTTCTGACAGCGGTCTCCAATTGACATGACAGCTGGAGCCAGTATGAGATTAAACATTAGACAGAAGGGAGTATGTGTGAGAGTTATTTAATGCCTCAGTTGGGAAAGCTGAGTCCTGCATCTGGTAGTGGGGGAAGAAAACTTAAATATCTTTGGATGAGAAGCTGAAATATCTGGAAGTGTTTCAGGAAGATTCTGTAGTGCAGTAAGTGAGCAAACATAAGCCTGATAGTGTATTATGCGGTAGAGACTCCAGTTTTGTAGTTCATGTTTTCTTCCTATATCTTTATTTTTACATACAAAACACATCTGCTGTATTTATTGTTGAAAAACTAACAGTTCTGCTGACAAACTGCTGAAAGGTTCTGACGAAACCTGGCTGTAGTATCAAATGAAAATTCTGGGTGCTTTTCATAAGCTTTTTTTTCTGGGGAAAAAAAGGTGTTTTCCATAAGCTTTATTTATTTTTGAGCTGCTACACTTAACAACTAAGAAATTACTTTACAAGAAGCACAGCTGGAGTTTAATCTGATTTTTGTCTTTGTAGTATCTGTTGAAATACTATGAAATTTCTAAAGAATCTTCTATTAGAGCACTGCACAAATAGGAGTTGAACTCAGCACTAAAGAGCTTACAGACTCTGTTGGGAAGGCATCAAATTAATAAAACTAAAGTACTAACAGTAAAATCATAAAATGCTAAGAAAAGACAGAATTTATTTACAGAACTTGCAGAAGCTTAAGCTTAGTCTCTTCTAGCCTGTAAATCATGGATTAGTACACTTTTATCTAAAAGGGCAAAAGCATTTAGCTGATTTATGTTCAGCTTCTGATCTGATTTACCACTGAACACATACAGCTTTTAATCTTAAAAGTATTTTATTAACTTTTAATCTAATGGGGGAGAATTATAAGTATTTAGAAAATAGGGTAAATTCTCTCAGTGATCATAGAGTATATCTCATTTAGTAGTAACATCAATACTTTTTTTACAGGATTCTATTTTGGACATTAAAGTACCCATATTCAAAGGACCTGGAGAATTGCCTGAAATCAGGTCTTACATGGAAGAATTCCCATTCCCATTCTACATGATCCTTAGAGATGTGAACGCGCTCCCAGAAACTCTGAGTGATGCCCTCAGACAGTGGTTTGAACTGGTGACTGCCTCTGACACTCCTTAGACTTTGGAGACAAGGTCAGGACCCGACTGCTGCTGCTGAACCGCTGAAATACAAGAAACTGCATTTCATGGGAGGGGTCACAAGGGTCTCCTAACTGGGATTACCCTGTGGGAGCTGCCCTGGGGCAGAGACTGGATAAGAACAGAATGGTTTGTGTGCATCCTCCCAGGAGTGTCAGAGGACAATTATGCAATGGTGATATGGTCTCCTGCTATTCCCACAAGTAATGTAAAACCTGTCTCAACTCCTCTTGTAATAACTTATTACCTTAAAAAAAAAAAGCATTTGTATTATTAACAGAGGTAAAATTATTCCTGCTGCTCTCTCCCTGCTGTAAGTAAAACCAGTCTTGCTCCTGGGAAGGCATTTCTGCATTACAAGTTGAGGTGTCTTGTAAACAAAGCCTTCTTTAGCACCGTGTGGAGGTGCCTCTGGGAAGGAGTGGGGAGCAGGGGAGGCAGATGGTTTTGAACAACCAAAAAATAAGTACTTGAATACTTGAAACTATTCTGCAGTTTTAACACATCTTTTTTTAATTATTGCTGATTTTTGCCTGACGATACCAGCAGGGAGTTTTCCGAATCATGCCATATGCTGATCCCTGCCTTACCAGTTTACACTGTGAAGTTTGCCCCTGTCCGAGGCAGGCGTTGGGGATGTTCCATAAATCCGGTGTCTTGGAGCACGGACGGGATTTTTCATTGCAAAGGCTATGCATCTTGTATCGTCTGTACTAATAAAGAGAGGTAGCGCTCTTTGTAATTACGACGTCTGTGCCTTGAATTGATCAAAGCTTAAATAAAGCGACGGACCGTGGCCCTGCCGGCAGTGCTGGGACGACGCAGGAAATGGCGGCGGTGGCCCCGCCCGCGCGGGGCGGGCTCGGCGGCCCCGTGGGGGTGCAGAGGTGGAGTCGCGTCATGGCCGCCGGGCGCCTGCCGCCCGGCGCGCTCACCCTGAAGCAGGTACGGGCGGGCTGCGGGGCTCGGGAAAGGTGCGTCCTGTAGAAACGATGGGGAAACTCGGTGGTTGTTTAAATATCCCTCGAAGCAAAGCCGCCGAGGGTGCAGCTCGCAGCACCGTCCTGGGGCGGCGGGCAGACTTCCCTCTCTCCTTGCCAGTTCCTGAGGCGGCAGCAGGTCCTTCAGTTGTACCGCAAGATCCTGCGGGCTATCCGGGAGGTTCCTGCTGAGCAGGATCGCCGCTACTTAAAGGACTGGGCCAGGGAGGAATTCAGGAGAAATAAGGATGCTACAGAAGAGGTGAGGATCGGGAACCCGCGACTCTGATCGCCTGCCCTCGGGAATGGTCACTGCAATGTCCTGTCCTGTGTCTTGGGGGTTTGTTTTGTAGGTGTCGCTTCCAGGCTGCTGAGAAGCCTCCAGGTTCTCTGCTTCCTAGTTCGTTCCTTTTTCTAGCCAGGGCCCAAGGAGCTGGTGGCTGAGTTATGCAGGCAAAGCCTTAGAGTCCTTAGATAATGTTGAGAGAAACACCCACCTGCTCTGTAAAACCCATCTCCGTAATGCCCGTGTGCAGTTCTCACTACTGAGCTTGCAAAGGCAGTACACACAGAGGCATAAAGAAAACATTATTAGGAGTTTGAATCCTGTTAAAAACTGAGCTTTAAAGCAAAGCCACAAGCAAGTATATCATAAAGGAACTGGAGAAAATTAATTAATTTATTTACCTGTTTTTGAGACTGTAATATTACATCACACAAAGTAGATTACAGTAGTGCCAGTAAGAATTGTATGTATTTTAATGCATTAAAAGTCTGCGTGCTTGGGTAAAACCTGTGCTGTGTATGGGGGGTGCTCAGTTGACTAGATTCCATTCTATTTTACAGGATGCAATCAGGATGATGATTACTCAAGGCAACATGCAACTTCAGGAACTTCAAAGAACACTTAAACTGGCAAAATCCTGATCTTACTTTTGTTGACAGTTGGCTTTTCATCTGCTGCAAATAAGCTCAGTGTTTTTTTCCAGAATGTGGTTATAATGGCAGCTTTGCTGGCAACCTGGTAATGTTTGAAAGAGGAATCTACCACAGTGGGGGTTTTGTTTTTTCCTCTTCCTCATCCACTTCTCAGTTTGGCTACCCTCAGAAGTGGAAATCACTTGGACACACAGGACTTCAAAGATCTGCATGGATGATGTAGCATGTGCTGTAGGAAAAGCAGAAAGCACCAAAAATTGCAGTAGCTGTGTTAATGCCAGTGAAATGGAAAATAAATATATGCCATATTATTTTGTCTCCTTTTTACTGTGGTAACTGTAAGTGGTAATATTCACAATAACAGCTCTTCATGTACCATGCCAAGGATTTTCACCCAAATTTGTGATTAAAAAAAAGAATTTGGGATAAATAAATTGGCCCAGAACAAACATCTTCTTAATGTTTTGTGTGTAGATGTTGATTTTCAGTAGTAGCTGAATAAAACTTAAAAGGGGAGGTCTTTAGAAATGAAAATGGGAGATTTTAGCCTGAAACATTTATTACCAAGTACCTTCAAACTAGTATTTAAAAGTCAATATATAAAGAAGAATTACAGGTAGAAAATACTAACTGCAAATGTTGTGGTTTGTTATTCAAATGTTATTCTACTCCATTTCTAATTGTTAGTTTGCAACTGTTCTCACTTTCCTTGAACTGCAGTGTATCTTTTTTTTTTTTTCCACTTAAAAATGCTTGGGCGAGCTGGGGCTTTTCTTCATGTAACCAGACAGGCAGCAGTAGATAGATGCCTGACTATTTCAGGTTGTGATTCCAAGACATGCAGGAACTCTCCCCTCTCCCACTCTGCTGTTGTAGTTCCCTTAGGGACCACCCCTGCTTCCCAAGGTGGTTTTCCGCAGAGTTGCTGAGCTGGACAGACTGGCAGCAAATCCAGTAAATAGGTGTCACCACTGGCACCAGGAAAGGACAGGGCAGTATTCTAGGCTACAAGACAAAGACCCCAGTTGGAAGCAGGAACTATGGTTCAGATTTGTATAGACTGAAGCCTCTGAGCTTCAATCAGACAGTGAAAAATATGTATGTAAAAATGCTTCATTAAAAATTTACATTTTGTTAACATTTTCTGGTAGAACACACTGACAGAACATATGTGTGTTGGGGATTTATTTTCACATTCGGAGAAAGTTCTGCTTAGAAAGGGATTTTGACTGAACAAGCCATAACCAATGTTGGCTGCTACCACAGTAGCCTTTCAGCCAGTGCTTGGATTTCTGTTCCTTAAATCAGGAGGCTTTACCCTGCTGCCTCATCACGGTGCTTTCCTATCAGAGCCCAGAGCCTGCATTACTCCTTTGACTCCCAGTTTGTACATTTCCAGGTTGTGGGCACGTAATCCAGAGCTAGGACTGACAGGGCCCTGGACAGATGCTGACCTCTTCAGTGCTGCTGCCCTTCATCTCCAATGCTCTGTGGGCTTGCCAAGATAAAGTTGGCAGCCAAGAGCCTTAAGGAGTCCAAGTACAGCCTGCAAGGGTAAGCAAATTTACCTGCAGAGAAAGGTAGGTAGATCACACACATGTTTTGAGAAGTCCTTCAGAGCTGTGAAGAAGGGAGGGGTATAGAAAGGAATTAGCAGAAAATGCTTCCCTTTCTTTTACCATACACTCCTTGGCTTCAGAGAAACCTCTAAAATCAGTAACCTGCAGCCAGGTTACTGCCTTAAATTACTTGGTAATTACTTGGATTTACTTTAAAGTACTTGGACTATGACTTTGGTAGTGTGGTCTGTATGGGAAGTAGAGGAGCTAAAGCTGCAGCCTCTCCTTCAGCTTGGCAAGCTCAGGAGCGTGTGTGTGATCAGTGCACAACTCAGCCCTGTGTAACTTCTGAAATGGGGGCCTGCACCAGCCAACAGACAGCACTCAGTCCCTGCAGCCTCCCTTGGCACAGATGGCAGGCTCCATTTCCATGTTTTATAACCACTAACAAAAAGCTTAGAAGTTGAAGTCCAATCTTCTGCTCCCCCTTCTGAGTCAAGTGAGGAGACTGTGTCAGTTTTCTCTGGCTAGAAAATGTTACACCACGCATTTCTGAGCAACACTTACTTTAATTGCTTGGCAAAACATTAGCTTCATCCAGGTGATACAAAACTTCAATAGCATGCTTCTGCATTTCTACTGTAGCTTAAACAAAACTGTAAACATACCAAAGTGTCTATAGTAGACTACAGAAGTCAGAGCAATAAAACTAGGATTTCCATAGCTGCAGATACACTTCTCTTGTCGTGATAGTTGATAGGAACTTTAAAAATATTGTTACATAATATGACCTTTCTTGCTTTATACATCTGCTAAGAAAACCAAAGCTTAATTACTAATTAGCGAATGGTGTTCTTCAACACTGTGAAGTATTTTGTATTGATTTTAGAGCTCCTTAGTACAGAAAAAAAAGTCTTTTTCTCCTTGGCATAACAGTACCATTCTATTTGAGCAGTTGTTCTATCATGATCTGGTAAGTAAACTTACTTTTCTAGCAGAATCTGATGGAGCCTTCTCAGAGGTATAAGGAAGAAACTCTAAAGGGGTGCAGATGCAATGAGTTATAGTGCCTCTAGATTATTTGGAGTCTGTCAGCATGGACAGCATTGGTCAATGCAAGTTTTGATTTTATATCAAAACACATTGATAAAATCTTTAAAATGTAGAGTTGTGGTTTGTGGGACTGTTTGTCCTAAAACCTGTAGACTTACCAGGTCCTGGTCTCCATTTTAGAGATACAAGGGAAAAAAACAGAGAGAGGAATCATTCAGAGGAACAAAGGTAGACAGTCTGGACAAGGTGCCTGGGAAAAAAATCCTAACTGCAGAAAAAGAAACATTTGAATACAGGGAGCCAAGCTTTCGCTTCCTTAGATAAAGGACTGTTTCAAGCCTCTGCAATAGTAGAGAATTCAGCCATGTGCTGCTTGAAGGAAGAGAGATTTATATAAAAATAACACCTAACAAATAGACCACAGTTACAGTAAAATACTTGCCATCCATGCCCTAAACAAAAGTTCTGTCAGATTACTGGAGTACAGCCCCAACAATAGTGTAACCACAAGGAGCTCTGCAACCAGGACACCTTAAAAATAAGACAAATCTGATTTAGCACTTGTTTCAGTAATGGAAAACCAAGAGAAAAGCAAAGTGGTAGCTGAAGCCTCTGTACCAAATGGGATGAGTCTCCTTAGCATCTCCCTCCATGGTTGCCTGCTGTCTCCCAGCTGGAAGCCTGCATCTGTCACCCACCTGGGCTTGTAATTGGAGTGGGTTCTTTAGCTCCTCTCCACTGACTAGGGAGAGACCCTGGGAGTATCTGAAATAGGATCAATAGCCCTTCCATCACTAAGTAATTCTGTCAAAAGCTTTCAAACATCCTGGATTTATTTCAGTGCTGGTATCACCACGCATTTACATGTAGCATACAGTGGAACCCTCTAGCCTGTGTCCTGTGTGGAAGTAAGGGAATTCCCTTCTCGGAAAGCAGTTTTGGTTACTAATGCAGTTTGGTTTCAAGCAGCATCTGAAAACTGAGAGTGCAATATTAACAGACTCTTGGAAATAATCTGCAGCATCTCTTTGTTATCAGTATAGTTTGCATATGAACTCTCCTCAGTTGTGGAGTTTCCAAAGTTATTTCTACTCCTGAAAAAGAGTGTTTTGTTTGGATGTAACAGGCACTACCAATATCTATCAATATTCCAAATTCCCACACGGCAGGTTCCAAAGTGAGTCCTGTTGCTTGATTACCTGCCTGGCAGGTGCTAGCTCTCTTTCTGCACCTTAGTCCTTAATTTGCAGAGCTCCTCTTCTAAGCATTTGATGTGCTCCTTGAGCGCAGCTTTGTCTTGCTGCGCTCTCTGGTTCGCTTGGCACCGGGCTTCTTCTATCTTCCGCTCGTACCACTTCTCCATCTGCGTGGACACGGCCTCAAAGAAGTACTGGGTTATCTCCAGGGCCTGGGAGGTGTCTCTGAGTGGAGGGGCAGGCGGGGCCGAGGGCTGCTGCTCCTGGCCAGGCTGTGCCCCGGCGTGGTGCAGAGCTTTGTGCCTCGACTGCCCGCTTTTGCTGGACTTTTTTGTCTGAGTTCCTTTGTCAATGAAGTAGCCGCTCTGCGGTTCAGTCTTTGCAGGTTCAGTCAATGGCTGCAAAGCAGCTTGAACTTTAACGTGCCTTAATTTGGAGCCCAAAAGCTCGGAGGAGGGCAGCTCCTGCTGGAACCTGTGGAACGTGCTGGCACTCACAGCTTTGTCCTTTGGCCTGACGTCTTGAGAAGGGGCAGAAGAAGAAACTGGTCCGCCAGCCGCTACCTGTTGCTCTGTACCTAGAGAATAAATTATAGACAATATATTAAGAAAAGCTCTGGGCATATATTTTAGCACTCAGAAGACCTCGTTGTTTGATGAATCGTGGTTTTGTGTGTACGTTGTAGAGGCTTGTATTAGTTTATCACATGTTCACAGTCAGGTGATGTAATAGAAAGTCATGAAAACAGAAAAGCTGGCCAGGCAGGGAGGTGCTGCATTGCAGCTGTGGGGCTACAGATGGACAACAGGCAAAGGACTTAAATATTAGGCAAAAATTCCTCACTGTGAGGGTGATGAGGCACTGGCACAGGTTGCCCAGAGTTGTGGATGCCCCATCCTCAGAAGTGTTTTCACTTTTGAGCCTTTTCTTTTCCTCAAGGCCAGATTGGATGTGGCTCTGAGCAACTTGGTATAGTGGAAAGTATAGTTGTCCCTACCCATGGCAGGGGGGTTGGAACTAAATGATCTTTAGGGTCCCTACCAACCCAAACGATTCTGTGATTCTGTGACTTCATGAGAGGGACATGTAACACGTATCAGTCTAGACTTCCAAAGTAGGTTATGTCTGCTGATATTTTTGAACTCCCCGCTTCTACAAAACTTGAAGTCCCAGTAATTCTCGAAAGGTCACCCATTTTGATGCTTTTGAACTGTTCCAATGCAGAACAGCTCACACTCAAGTACCACAAGATCTCTTATGAGCCTTTCTAGTTTTATGGGGCATCCATGTCTGTTCACTTTGCATAGTATTAGGACATACACACTGTATTTCAGAGAAGCCAGGGCTCTGATAGCATTCTACTTGGCTGTGGAGACCTGGCCAATCTGCACATCTCTTTTTTTTTTCCCTCACAAGCTTCCAGGGCCAAGAGTTATTCAAAGCACCAAAGGACTTTTGCTTCAAAGACATAGTGGAAGCATCAGGAAGAGTCAGTGGAATTCTACCCAGCCACGTCTTAAAATATTCCCAGTGGCTGCCTTGAAGTATATTCAAATCCCAAGATATTAGGCATATGGATGGGGGAAAGCACACCACCAGAATTATGTGGTATTACTGATACAAGTACCCCTCAGTGAATGAGCTCGCCCTTGAATGGATATGACATCTAAGTACCTGACGTGGTTGTACCCAATGCTCCATCTTGTTTAACACAAAAGTGCTGCCCAAAGCTTTGTTCTGGCATCTGGACTCGGCTCCTTCCCCCATCTTCCAAGAGGCTATTTGGAAGTGTGATATAGGAATGCTGGTGGGAGCCCTCTGACTGCAGCACAGGCTGGTTGGCTTTGCAGTCCTTGGCACTGTGGGGGTTGTTGTCAGTATCCAGGGTCTCAGTGAGAGACTCACAAGTGGACAAAGTTGATTTTGGCCTTGATGACCTGGAATCTCCAGAAAGCTTGAGCTCCAGATTCTGAATCTTCAACAAGCACCAGGTCTTCAGCTCATCAACCAAGGAAATCTATCAGAAAGAGACTGTAAATTACATGATCCTATGATGAGATCCTATGGTTCCTGGGCTGCTGAGGGCATGTGGCAGGCACAAAGAGAAGCAAGCTGGGGATCTGTGAGCTTAGACTCCCTATTCAGATGTACATGCTGCCACTGGGAATATTTAAAGGACGGCAAATCGGAAAAGGTGGAGAACTATGCACTAGCTAATGAAAGGCAGCTTCTTTTAGTCCAAGCTACCATCTCTTAGATATGAATATGCTACTTCCAATGCAACTCTGAGTCCTCTGTCGGGGATGACTTGTTTAATCATACAGTCAATGATACTTTCTAAGTTCAAGGAACACCACATGGTCATTTTTTAAAGAGTGAAATTCAAATTAGACACTTCTGGGGGACAGTTTTATACAATTATCAACCTCTGCTTCTCTGTTCATTCAGTGATGAATGAGAGCCCCCCCCTAAATGATAAATCACTAACAGCTTTCAGATTACACATGCTTAATAAGTGGCAGCTGCAGATGCTTTTAAATAATTTAAAATAGGAGTAGCTCTTTCCACCCTGTTGTTCATATGACATCATGAATTTAGGTCAGGCCCTCCTAGGCACAGGGATATTTAGTCAGTGTGTTTAGTAAAGCCCAATTCTGTTTTTTCAGTTGTTTCAATTAGACCCAACCGAGCAGGAACAGCTGACATCGCTTAATTCAGTTCACCTGATGTATCACTCCAGCATCTTGTTTCTTAAATGGAGATTTACAAGGAGATGGAGCACAAGCCTAGATGTTCAGAAGCCAATAAAATACTTATGTCTCTTATGAAATAAAAATTAAAGCTGCATTAGTTTGGTAAGTACTTTTCTTTGGAAAAGAGTGTTTGGTGGATGTTAGACCCAAGTATCTTGATCAGTATCTTATGCAAGGATTATCACAGCTGTCAGTCTTTTTACATGGATTTGGAATGGTCTTACAAACACTCATGACATTTTCCTAACACAAAGTGTATTTCTCAATTCTTGGAAGAATACCAATAATGAGAAAACAAACTGCATTTTAAATTCACCTGTGTGAGTGGAGAAACACAAATTTCTCAGCAGGTTTTAAATGGTGAGATTTTGCAGAAGCTGGAAGGGCAAGAACTGGATCTCTATGGCAGCAGTTATTCTTGTACTGCTGGTTGAACAAGCATACAAAAAAAGACTTTCCTATTGTCAGTAATACACAGCTTGGAGATGGTGCCGTGTTGCTAACATCAGAGGAAAGAACTTCAGCCTTTTAAATACACGGGGGGAAAAAAGATCAGATAGAGAAGAAGGGAGAGATTCCCAGGACCCACAACCAAATGAATGAGAAGGAAAAGGCACAACACAGATCTTAGTCTTTTTTACTGTTTGGGTGTGTTCCTGCATATGTCCTCTAATGAAGCAAAAGCTGAAAGCACAACTGTCAAAAATTTAGTGGTAGAAATTTTTGCAAATCACTATGTTAGAAAAATGGTATTTTGCTGTAGATCCCACACTAGAGACACAACAAATCAAATAACAGCAGTGGGACTGGATTTCACATCCCTCATTTCTAATGCAAAAACTTCATAAGTTTGGTTTAGTGACTAAGATGGTGGATAGGAATAATTTAGTCTTTGGAGCTCTTTTACCTGTTTGAACAGATGAGACACATCTCTGGTATTTTCTGCCTGCTGGAATGAAAGTCCTGAGCTGAGCTGCCAGGGGATGAGGTAAGAGGGAGTAGCTGTTTCAAGCCCTACCTGCCGCTTCTCCCCCTCACTCTTTTCCAGCTCTGTGTGCTGCTGCAGGCGGTGAAGGCACTCTGTCCTCTCTGCCGACAGTCGCTCGGCCATAAGCTTGTCCAAAACACGGAGCTGTGGGGAAAAACACAGTCCAGCTGAGATCATCATGGTACAAACCAAACTCCCATCTGTGAACCCTGTAAACCAAAGTACAGTCTTTCAGTCTTCATTTCTAGGAATGCTGCCAACTACAATTAGATGTAGCTTGCAAAGAGGTTCAATCACAAAATTACCAATGAGTAACTACTAAATTAAAAATAAAAAGTAATTTAGATGATCTTGAATGTCAATCCATACATAATTCACCAAGTGGGATTTTGACAATTATGAACTGACCAGCCATAGGGCTGCCTTCTTTCCCTCTTAATGCCTCAAGCCCTTAAGATTCCTTGTCTAAAGAAGCACCAGAAGCCACTTAACACATTGAATATGTTTTTTCTCAATACCCTAGTTTGCAACATCATTTCCCAGTGGAATGTCACAGTTCCCTGGACTTGAGTATTAAGAGTTCAGGTTTGCTTTTACAACACAAGAAGCAAAAAATTAATCATTACAATGAAAATATTAATTAAGTTGAGGCTATGTCTCTAAATCATATGGGCAAGCAGACCTTCAGGTCACATTCTTACTTGATGTTGAGTTTTGCTTTCCATCTGGCCCAGCTTAATATTCATCTTATCTTGTACTGTCCCAAGCTCAGCTTTTATCTCTTCCACTGTTGCCTCCAGCTGATTCTCCAGTTTATTTATCAGGGGCTCACAACGACATCCATTTATGGGTGCCTGAAAGGAGTGATGATACATTTACTTGCTACACCCCACCACCTTCTTAGCACCCTTGGAACATTATCACAGCCTCCTTCAGTCAGTCTTGGGTTCTTCTATCCCATGTACTGTATCTCACCCTCCTGACAGTATCTTACAGCAGCTCAGCAAATGGGCTGTTAGTTGAAACAGCACAGCCTACACAAGGATTG
Source organism: Dicrurus megarhynchus (assembly GCA_013399195.1). Taxonomy (NCBI): domain Eukaryota; kingdom Metazoa; phylum Chordata; class Aves; order Passeriformes; family Dicruridae; genus Dicrurus; species Dicrurus megarhynchus. Next base: position 175,960 of record VXAD01004809.1, on the reverse strand, counting down.
ATCTGACGTGCATGGACACACCCTAACACACAGCAGTGATTTCACTGGGGCTACAAGGAGCAAGCACTGCGCTCAGACCCTGTGTGCTGGCTGAGGGAATACCACATCACAGCCCTATACCCCGTGTCTCAATGCTGTAATTATCCATTGTAAAAAAAAATCCGATTTTGTGGGTTGTGTGCATTTTCTTTTTAACCTAATGCCAGTAATGTGCTCTGTCCTTTTTTGGTACTGAATGGCAAGGCCCTCGCCCTCACCCTCCTGGCATTCAGCTGCCCCTTGCCTGCAGGGAACTGCTCTGCCTGCCTTTGACTCACCTGACACCATCCCATGGCCTCCCTGCAAGGGCAGCTGCACTGACCACATTAACTCTCTCACGGAGATGGTCACAAAAGGCTCCCTTAAGTGAGGACAGCTAAACCTCATCAGCTTCCTCTGCAGCCCAAAGGCAGAAACTGGCTCCTTCAGGGGCTGTGCCAGCAGCCCAAAGCAGCTGCTCCAAATCTGTCTGCAGAGGAGCATCCCTCTCTTCTTTAGCCCTGCAGCAGTGTTTCATAAATTGGGGGTTATTCCCTTGCCAGGGAAAGGTGGGTGGTTTGCTGAGTACTAAGGAAAACTTCAGAAGTACATGTACTTCAGAAATTATGTTTGCTATTCATGGCCTCAGGGCATCAAAGAAGACAGACAAGCAAAAAAGAAAAGGAGAGAGGAGTGTCATGTATTTCAGGAAAAACTGTATGGGACTCTAGCTCTGTTAAGCTAATCTTTGTGAATAGATGAGATTTGTATACAAATCTCTTCTGTCTGCTTTCTGCACCTCTCTGCTCCCCAAGTCCTTCCTCTGGCCCGTCAGATCCCCGGGGCAGGGAGATATTCCTTTTAATATATGAAAGGTCCTCCATCCTTCCTGATGTCTGCTAGAGGATAATTCCATAGTGTCCCTGTCTGGAAATTTCTCAAACATTACACTGAGAGGTTAGAAAGCAGTAAACAGCCAGTAAAACCTTTGAAGTCTGACTTGAATGATCTTCAGAATCTGCTGAAATTCTGAACTACAAGGGACTGACAAGAGCTGATGGATGGATGTGAGAAGCTAAGGAAATGAAAGGATAGACCTCCCAGGAGTACAGGAGGGCAGTATTAAGAAAACAACCATACAGATGTCTACAGTGTCTACCGGATAATTTAATGACTGTTTTTATGCTTTCTTATAAATGTCTACTGGTAATTAATTGTATAATAAAGTGACTAAAATATCATTCTCCAAACTAGAATAAATGCACATGGGCTGGTAGCTCCAGGTTTATTTGTTTACCAGTTTCTATAGAAATCCTGCCCCCAGTAACCATAGAATCCCTAAAGACATGTTGCAAAACCCAGAAAGAACTGGACCAAAATCTATTGAGCTTACTCAACCTCTTGGTTTAGGTAGTAAGCTTTCAGTGCTCACACACTGCTTTTCCTTGGAAAATCTCTTTGCATCTCCTGTCAGAACTCTTAATGTTTCAAAGCGTATCATGAAAGTTCTTGTATCATTTCCAATCACTGTTCACCCCTTATCTTTGCAGATCAAAACTACTTAAGTATGTCTTCTTTAACATGCACAAAACTAGCTTATAGTTTGCCAGAATTCAGACCAAAATGCAGCTGAAGCCCAAGCAAGGAAAACCAATCCCAAGTCATGATTTCATGCCCCTGAGAGTGCAGGTAGTGGAGTGTATTTTCTGTCCATTACCTGTGTCCCAGCTGCACATGCTGCTCGCAGCATCTCCCTCTGGGAGGGCAGTGGCTCACCTGCATCACCTTCCCGTCCTTTCCTCGGTACAGTGTGTAGAGCTGGTAGGCTCGCACCTCGTGGGGAGGGGGTGGCGAGGAGCAGTGGTGTTTACTTCTGCGCTTAGGCACATTCTTCTGGGGCTGAGGGAGTGTCTGCTGATCAGCTGGGGAGATGGGGTCTGAGAGTGCTGAAACCTGCATAACATACACAACGGTTTGCCTATATGAGCCCTGGTAAACTATTCCTGGTGGGAATGGAACAAATCCTTTGTGACAATTACAGCAAAAATCAGTTTTATCTGAAGACTATCTCTGCCCCAGGGGCTGCTGCCCCAACACACCAAAGGGATACCCACAGCACTTCTGAACAGCTATCCCTTCTCTCCCTGCTGTTTTAAATCTACTGATACCTTTTCCTTTGGCTTTTTCTTTTTGCTCTTTTTCCCTTTGGGATCTGGTGAGGTTGACCGGGGTTTATCCTTCAGGTTGTTCTTCCTGTCTGGTGGCTGGTCGCTGCTCGGTGTGTCGTCAGCAGCTGAGACACTGCCCTGCTGGAAGCAAAGAGAGTTCAGAGCAGTTGCAGAGATGGGGAAAAGGAGCCTCTTCCTCGATTGCCCAGTTTTAAGCTGCTCTGCACACGTGAGTGGGAAATGCCTTAGCAGCAGAGCATGACAGATTGCCTGAGGCAGCTGCTGGGTCCCCGCACAAGTGATGGCTCCAAATGGACTGATTCCTCATGGCTTTTAGTGACAGTCCCTCCTCGCAGCAGATCCAGCTGGTAATGCCAGGCCGTACCTTGCTCTGTACCACTTCATCCCGTGGCACCGACTGAGCTCGCCTTTCCTCCTTCAGTCTCTCTCTCTTCTTCCTCAGGCTTCTCCCACGGTTAAAACGTGAGACCTGAAGGCAGACCACACTGTTACTCAGTGATGTCATGCTCTTTCCTACCACAGAAGACAAGTAATAGAGCAGACTTTTCCCTTGCCTGATGGCCCAAGCAACGTGGGTGTTTATGGCTGTGAAAACATACCACCACTGAGCTCAGTCTGTTGGGGCACTCTGCTGTCCCCTAGAAGGATGAGCACCTTCTCTGCTGTCCTTGGGCTGGTTCCAAAGCCAAGCCCAGCCCTTTTCATGCAGAGGTGACAAGGAGGACGAGGGCAAGGATCGTGCCTGGTCTCATGCCCTCCCACCTGCCTTCTGGCCTGAAGAGCATTGCAGCATTTCACACACAGCTGCAAAGGATAAAAAGGACATGATCATTTTGTCCCCATTGCAAAGCATCCTCCAGTGCTAACCACCATTTTGGGAATGGGATATGCCTGAGGCAGGCACCAGAGTGACACAACTCAGGAGCTTCTGGGTACAGGGCAACTTTCTAACCCCTGCGCCACTGCAGGGAACAAGTGCCTCTGACTGTTCCAGCATCTGCCAGTCAGGACAGAGAGACCTCTGACAGCACTTCAGGCTGAGGCTTAATCTGCACACCTTGCTAACCCTGGGGGATGAAAGGCTCTGTGTCAATAGACCTGAGGCCAGCCCACAATGCCAGCAGAAGCAGAGGAACCTTTCACAGCAGAAGACAAGGAGCAGGGGATGCAGCCTCCCAAGGTTAAGTGGCCTCAGCTCCACGTGTATGTGTGTTTTGGGGAGAGATGTGTAACGTACCTGTGATGCCTTAGTGAGCAGGAGCGCAACCTCAGGGTTATTGTGCTGTCTGGCAACCTCTAGAGGGGTCTGGCCTGCCTGAGAGGAAAAAGAAAACAGCATTTCCTTCAAAACACAAGCTACTGGAAATGTGGAATTTCTCCAAGTTGGTACATACTCTGTGCACAAGAGTAAAGTGACTAATTGCTTTAATTTACCCAGATATAATTCAACCAAGTATTTTCTAACAAGCCTATGAAGAATGTTGAAGGGACTCTACATTAATATAAAATACCAAAGAAACTCTTGTGTCCTGCTTACATTGTTGACAACAGATGCATCAGCCCCTGCCTCCAGCAAGAGCTTCACCACCTTCTTGTGATTTAGAGCAGCAGCTACATGGAGTGCAGTATCCCCTGCCTGCAAGTCAGAAAGCAGAAAACAAACTTGTGACACAAGTCCTCAGGTCTCACCCTATAGAATTCACACCTTCCTAAAAGATGTTCAGAGATGAAAAAAACCTACACTTACTGATGCAACAACTAAGCTTAAATAAGGCCTGGTCAATAAAAAATAACTGAGTGGGGAGGAAGATGACAGGAGCAGGCAAAGAGCTACTTCAGCCTGGGTTTGAGAAATGCAGCTGGGGCGCTGGTGATCTGATTTTTCTCAACCAAGTGACACATGATGCATCTTGGAGACAGCCCAGCTCTACCTCCAGCAAACGGATACGACATCTGAGGGTAGAACAAGTTTTCCCACCACAACCTTCTCTTCTTTTTTCCCCCCCAGGTTTGATTATTCGGTGTGCAGGTGGTCATGTATCACATTACTCAGAAATACCCAGGGAAGTACCGGCAGCAAGATGGTTGGCATTCTCTTCACAAGATTCCTTAGGAAAAACTGATTTTGGATCAGAGCCAGGAGGCAATCCAGGTCCAGCACTAACACACTGCCCTGCCCTTGTCCTGGTGCAGTGAGGTGAAGACAGCTGTGATCAGATTTGAGCACTGGTAACAGAGCCAACAACTGTTCAAGTGAGAGTGGACACGTGTGTATAATGCCCTCCTGTCCCCCTGGTCTTGCATTTTGCCTTCATAAAATTAGATCTCCTCAGGACTAGTGGTTATCTATTGCTTGTTGCTAACTTAGTTGAGGTGTACTCCTAAATCAGATCATTCTATGGGCAAATATGGAACTTCGGGTAGTGCTGGGGAATGAAGGAAAGGGATGTCTCTCTGGACCAGGTTCACACCAGTTGATCTTAATATTCAGTAGCTCATTTTGCAAGTTAAAAGACTCATTTCCGAATAAAATTACATAGTAAATTTTACATGCTGAAACCCATTTTGTTTGCTGTAATATCTCCTAGTGAAGAAAGAACATTAAATGTACAGTTCAGAAAACATCTTTATGATCCTCAACTACACATGGAAAATTTCCCAGGAACATGAGAAAATGTGGTTAAGTACCACATAATATGTTTATTTAGCAGATTTAACATGTTCTAATGTACTAATTTCATTCCCTTCTACCACCCAATTCGGCTATGCTATAGGTATAGCAATCAATTACTTCTCTATAAAACAACTATGGACGATTAATCCTAGTCTGGACTGATCATTAGTTTGAATTTAGAGCATACTTTGTCTTCACTTTTATGTCCTCTTAATTCCCCCTACTGCAAAACGCAGCAAAGAAAAGTATTCCAGAGGAATTTGCACTTTAGTAGCATTGAAATGTCAGTGAGTTGTGCTTCACAATGTCTCTGTAATGGCTGTAAGATCATTAGATCGCCTCATAAATAAGCAATGCTTTAAAGAAATAATGCAAATGCGATGGCAAAATAATAAACCACTGATATGCCATTACTTTAAGGCTATTCTTAAAAGCTTAGGCATTTGGTGGTACAGTGGAACACACAGAGTGAAGCGGGATTGCTTGGGTAGGAATTCCTCTTCCCAACAACTGGCCATATGCAAAGGGCACAGAGTCACAATGAGGTTCATGCACTGACCTGGTTCTTTTCATGGACAGAACAGAAAGCACTGAGCAGCACCCTAATGATGGGCAAGTGATTATAACGAGCAGCCACATGCAGACAGGTATCTCCTGCCTGCAAACAGAAACAAAGCTCTGAGCATGTAATCACAGTGAGAAAGCCTGTACTTGTCATGGTGTTCAGGGATGAAATAATCCTATTAAATCAGAAAGAGCAGTAAACACCACACACCTCCACAGAACAGCAATGCTGTCTTCTCTGCAGTACAAAATCTGCTATCATGGGTGGGAAAGTTTAGCAAGAACTTGGGTCAGGCAAGGTGAGAGCATGAATTCTTTAACCACTGCTGGGAGATACTGGAAAATACTGGAATTATAAATGCTGTTTTACTGGCGCTACAAAACCCGAGTTAGTTATATTTTCCCATTAAATCTATTCTTCTGAACCACAAACCAATGCCATTTGGAATCTCAGCTTAGGGTTTCACATAGTGTAGAAAATAAGTGGCAGCCAGAGCAGCATTCTCATAAAGGGTGGCACTTGTGCAGCTGAGCCTGGGAGCTGGGACCAAAACCCCACAGGTTTCCATTTCTCTGCCCATTTTGTTATCAAGCAGGGCAAAAACATCTGGTTTCCTTTTGTAGATTGTTTTTTTCTTTATCTATCATGCCAGAATCATTATAAAACAGGAGGAAAGCTGTCTGAAACTGAAGCCACCTTGAATCTACCTCATTTGACGGCCTGACATACGGTGTAGCTGCAGATCTGAAGCCTTTCGCCACTGTCTGTGCAACAGGAAAACCCCATTTGGCTCCTTCTATCCCTGCTCAAGAGATGCACAAGTAGTGCATCACTCAGTCCTACCAAAAAAATTCCTGTGCATGATGAATACAACGGCTGGGTAGTGGTGTTTTTTCAACATAATTTATAATAAAAATCATAGCTTAAAGCCTTTCTGAGTATTTCTACAAGTTAAAGCAATACAGCTAAAACAAAGTCACACAAAAATGAACATGTTCTTTCCAAAACTCACATTATTTTTGAGGTCTGCTCGAGATCCTCCAAGTAACAAAACACGAGTACTCTGGGAATGGCTATTCTGGCAAGCCAGGTGAAGAGGTGTGTTACCTGCCTTAGAGAAATACAGGAAAATATAAAAGCAGTATTTAGAAATTGGATATAAGCATTAAAAAATAAAACCTCACAGGTCTTCGCACAAGAAGATCCACCCAAGGGTGGGAAACTGTTATTTTCCCAAAGATACGAGGTGAATGAACCCAGAGACTGAAATCCCCGCTTTATTCTGGCAGTGGCTTACCTGGGATATAATAAAGGCAGAAACAGGACAGTCTAATGATATCTACATTGGTCAAATCTGTTTGCAGGAAGAAAAAACTCTAGAAACTGTCTAATTCATTAGTTTCAAACAGCAGTGTTAAATATTTAATTCGAAGAACTGTAATTCTTGTGTTTCAGGTTTCCCCCATGCACAGACACAAAAACCCAAACTGCCATGGCACAGGATCTTTGATCCCAGCCATGACTACTGCAGGGTACTGAGCAGACCAGGGTCACAACTCCTGTCTCCTTATGATCATAACACAAACCATCTTGAAGTCTGGCTGGGTCTGTAGGTGCTCCCACTAGGCAGAGTATAGATTTTAGGCTATCAGGAAACTTTGATGTTCAGGATGCACACCAGTCTCCAGCCAAGATGAGAAGGCAGGGCAAAAAGCCACCCAAGCTCCAGAGAATCACATGCTATGGTTCCTCAAAGAAGAAAATGTGCAGAAATGGACAGAAATCAAAGAAGTGTTGGCTTGTGTATTGTCTCTCTAACATGGTGAATGATTTTTTTGGTCTGACAAGTTTTTCTGGCAGCATTTGGCTTTTGTTGGCCTGAAAACATTCAGGGTTTTTGGTTCTTGGGAGCTAGAAATTAAATCACCTCAGGTAAAAAGGTTTACCAGGCTTACTGTGCTGCCTGTTCACCTTGATTACGTCCTTTAATTTGTCCCCCTTGCTTTCAAGACACAGATCAAAGCTGCAGGGTTTGAATTACAAAAGGCCAACTCTTAGATGTGGTCTTAGGTCTTCACTTCCATATTACAGACCTGAATGTAGTCCCTAAGCTGTGGCAGACATGAACATTTTTCTTCTCAGCTAAATTGCATTTAAGTGTCAATTTTTTTCCCTCCCGGGTTTATCTCTGAAAAGCCTCTGCAATGCCTTTATCATTTGCTGTTTGGCAGCTGGCCCTGGTGGGGAGGCAGAAGCTCTGTGCAGCAGGTGAGGACTTCAGTTCTGGGAGAATCACAGTGCCAAGGGTCAGAGCTCACAGAGTGGCTCATCTGGCTCATCTCCCATGGGGTGACAAATCTCTCACCAGCTTCTGAGAGGGAGAGAGGGTCCAAGTTGTACCAGTCTGGGAATCTTCACTGAAATGTACAGACTGATGAAGAGTCTAAAAATAAGGCTACAACTGATCTCACTGAATGATCTATCACAGCAGAAGAGATTTTATTAAGCCAACTTAAAATAAACTGCACCTCCAGGGTGATTGCTGTGCAGGAGGAATACAGCTACCCAAAACACAGTGTCAAATCCTTCCCATCTTCTGCTGCTTCACAGATTTGGCAAATCTAGCAGCCCGTATCTGTCCCATCCATCCAAAATCACACAATGCCCAGGTGTAAGTCAACAGCCTGTGGGATGCTCCTGCACATGGCACTCAACCCTGGCTGCCAGAAAAGCTGTCAGAATGATGATGCCTTGTCATCAGTAACACAAAAAGCTGAGAGAACAGAGAAACCATTTTGGGATTAAGAAGACTTAAGCTCTTAATTTTTCTTGAAAACAAAAGTGTAAAAGCACATGCAAGCATGCATGATTCCCACATTTTTCAGCAGCTCCTGAGACTATATCTTGTCCATTAGAAACCACCCAAAGAGTGACATGCAAAGGGTAAGACTGTGTGGGTAAGACATCAAAGACTAGCACAGGAGTTGCTCAGGCAGTATTTAAGTTTGCCAGTCATATTTCAGCCATCAACCCTGCTGAGCTATTTTGTGCACATACTTTCCCAGAGAGGTTGCCTCCAGCTGACACACACTGGATTGTAAGCTAAATCTTCTAACTCCCTGAGGCACCCAAGCATGCAGGATAACCAGACTTGCATCTTAAGCCCACACCTTTGTACAGAAGTGTATGGTTATACACAGACAAGGGTATCCAGGGATAGGTTCAACAAGACTTCATAGTCAAGCATGGGAAGTTTGCTAAAGCACACTTGATACAAATCTAGGTGGACATTACAGCAAAAGTAACTACAGAAAATAAGAATCGATAGTTGAAATAATATAAAAGAAAGAATACACATAAAACAATATTGAAGACGATGTAATTGCAGACCACAAAGTCACCACAGTTGTACAAATATGCTTCTATAGTGCATATATACATGTGCACATACAGAAACACTATGCCCAGGCAACATGCCTTTTTACTCTAAATCTTAGACTTTGACCAGCTGTCTCCTTTCTTTTCCAGCCCCTTTCAGTTGTTGTTTTAGGGAGACATTTATCAAAAATGCTCAGAGATCCCCTAAAGCCATCCCAAAGCCCCTCTCCCTGTCACACAGGGCACAGTGCCAGCCGTGTGATCTGAGCAACCCAGCAGCACAGCCGTCCAAACCCTGACTCTGCTCACACCATGGGCTGCTACCAGCATTTCCTGAACTATTCCATTAACTTCTGAATTACTGAATTGAAGTGCCCCTCAGTCATAACAATTAGAGTGGAACTAAACCCCTTTACTTTGTTATTCTTTCCTCTAAACGGCTCTCAAGGTATTATAAATACCAAAAGGAACATAATCCAGGTTCATTACAAGATTCTGGGAAGAGACTATGCTAATATATTAGGAAGAACTTAGTAACAAAAGGTACTCTCTTTTTTGTTTCCCTCTGTGGCTTACATTCCTTTGGCTGTTTAATTTCTGGAAAAAACAGATTTTCAATACCATTTTCTTATTAGTACAATTCATTTCCATTTTAAATCACACCAATCACAATGAATCTCCTCAGTATAAATTAGAGCACCATGGAGATTTCCACAGGAATGGCAGTGTTCCTCAGCTGTAATTAATGTATCATTCAACACGTTATTGAGTTTCTCCTGCATCAGCTGCCAAAATATGAATTTCCTAATCCCTGTGGATGAACCATCCAGGCGTGATAAATGAAAAGAAAAAGAAGAAAAAAAATCTCACTAAGAGCTGGTCCCCCACCTGCTGAGAAATGCCACGGCCAGAAATCTCCAGTTCTGAGAAACAGCCACCTTAGACCAGAACTGAAAGCTCCTCTTCCATGGGTCTCACCTTGTTCTTGGCAAGAACGTTGGCTCCTGCTTTAACAAGCACTTTGGCAGACTGACTGAATCCATGCCAACAAGCTTCATGAAGAGCAGTGTTCCCATCCTGAAGAGCACACACACAAGAGGAGAAGGTTAGGGGCTGTATAACCAACCTACTCTCTTAAAAATATCTTCATTTCCTACTAGCTTATTTTCTATTTTATTTTTAGAAGAGGGTAAAAATACTGTTATTTGTCTGGAACTTGAAATTAGTTATATTCACTCCTAAATTAAACTTACAGCCTGGGATTCTCAAGTTTCTGGGATAATCATGGGAACTGTGCAGTGTTTTTCGTAGGGCGTAGTATGGTTGCACATTCCTTTAATTCATCCCTTAATGAGCTGAGAACAGACTCTTAAACCAAAAACTATCTGCCTAATATAAAAGCATAACTAAATCAGTCATTTGTATTAAAGAGAAGGTGCAGCCTTTTGTCCAATGTAATTGTCCCCAATTACTCTCGAAGCATCAGACACTTACTAAGGAGTATACACTGTAACTTTCTCTCTGAGACCTTAACATTACTGACTGCCAAGGCTGCCATCCCACAGGGCTTTTGTTTTGCCTTTTACCTTGTCTTGTCTGTCCAAAGCACAGCCCTCTTGGATCAGAGTTGCTATTATATCGGTGTTCCCTACAACAGCAGCCCGGTGCAATGCTGTCTGGTCACCCTGCAAAAAGAAGCAAATTTGTAACTGGTACAATTCCCACCTCATTTTGACTCAATGCAAATGCATACAACACACACAGGGGCTGCATCTTCGACACACATACTGTTTAAATCCAAGCTGCCTTTGAAAACAGTCCCCATAAACAACTACCATTAAAGTTTCCAAGATTAATGAAGTTATTGAAAGTATTAGAGAGCTACAAACCATTTACAAACTTTTGCAAGTCATCACAATCCCACATACAGCGCTGAAGCATTCTAAAAACACGGCAGTATTAGAAGGCAGTGAATTGAACACATTCGGCTCTATGTGTCTAATAGCCAACAGTGTCTGTAGGGAACTAAAGGGAATTATAGGCTGTCGTAATTCATCATAATGATCCTCCAGGACTTATGCTAACTGGATAAGGCTCTCCTGTTCTGGCTCTGATTGCTCCATCAGCCCTGCTTAGGATAAGGAGCATGAGATGAGGTTGGTCTCTTCAGCACCTCTGATGAATTTATCCATAAGTGCTAAGAGTGGAGGCAACTTTACGATGAGGGCCACAACTGCAGGACCATCCACTTGTTTCACTCGAGCAACTGAGTGGTCTTGAGGTCCAAATGACTTTCACTTCTCATTGACCCACCACGTAGCAGCAACAAGCAAGTCTCTTACATCAGTTTATTTCCTTTAAGGCCAGCTTTCCAAAAGAAATTATGCCAATGTGGTCATCTTGTCTGACTGCCCATCTATCTCCTCTCTAAAAACTGCTGAACTCATTTGCTCAGCTAGAGAGCCTAAGGTTAGTTTTCTGCAGTCCTTCCAGAAACTGAAGACTAGGGAGACTTAAACCACTGTCCCTGCCCATCAGCGGTTATCTATATGTTTTTATGTACATGTTGGTGAGAACCTGATAAAAGAGGGAAAAGAGAAGGATTTATGAAGTAGTCTGCAGGGATGTAACACAAGGATCAATGGGAAAAAGAGCTGCAGCAGTTCCACTGCTGCCACAACAACTGGTCTTGGCTTTCCTTTGAAGTTGTTTTGAACCAGCAATGCTGAAGCACAGCCTGAGTCCAGGAACAAAGACAGGCTTCAAAGCTGCACACAGAGTTTTTGGGGATGAATAAACAGATTGGGAATCCCATCCATTTCTGCTTATCTAGATAATGGTCATCACAAACACATGCAGGGCAGAGATATGCCATGTGTCCTAAAAAAAAACAGCTTGCGGGAAGCCGAGTCCTAATAAGATACAAAATTTGTCTGCTGCAACTCTTTATCAGATAATAGCATATTATATTAAATACTAAAACTAGAGGAATTTCTGTATTTTCTGTTCTAGAGTGCCCAAGTCTTTAGGTAACTGGCTTATTTGAACAATTTGTTCTCAAAGGCAATTAGCAGCTGACTTAAAAATTGCTCTTGGTGGGGTGCTTTTGTCCTAATGACACCAAAATAGTTATTAATCTATTAAAAAATGAGCTTTGCCAGCCACAACCTTTCAGTAATCCCTACCAGTAAATCATTAAATTAGCTTATAATCATGAAGTTGATTTAAAAAAGATGTGTTGAAGGTGCTTTTTAAAAACCTGCTAATTTTTTTTGTTTCTAGAGGTAACATATTTTTACTTTTGTTTTTGTGACTGAAAACATATTTTAAGAGGCAAAGACAGTAATGCTTCCAGGAAGTGGGACTTTCAGGAAAACAAGAAGTATTGGAAAATTGACAGCATGGCAAGTGCTCTGAACTTATGTATTTGTTCCAAATTCAAAGACAACCAAAATGTTATGGAAAATGTCCAAATTATACCATCTCACAAGTACAAATGTCAGATAGTTACCGGTTACTATGACTACATGGAAATCTGCTCACCAACAAACTGAGGAAGAATTTGATGTCTGATTTTTGATAATGGCACAGCTACTGTTACTGCAGTAGTGAGTCATGTGGGACAATGCAAAAGTCTTTTTATCTGACTATCATGAAGTAGAAAGTAATCTGCCAACCTACCCCTGCCAAGTGGTATTGATGCACCAGCAAACCTACAGAAGATATTATAAAACAGACTAAAACAAAATGGCAACTGCCATTGCAGTGGATGGAATTTGAACAATGAACGGTTGGTTCCTACTGCTTTACAGTCAGGAAAATTACTCTGGAGAAGACCAAATTGGGGACAGGAAGGGATTGTATGGGATTTGGTTTGTAATTAAGGATCTTCTTACTGGGACAGTTTAAATCAAGGCTGTTCCTGTCCCCATCACAGTAACCACAGTGAGGTCAAAGACTGTTCAGCTTTTGGGGCTTTGTTGATATGACAGCTACTTCTAACAGCATTTCATTCAAATCTAAAACAAACACATTTGTCTGTTGGAAAAATGGGCAGTACACCTCACTGCTGAGAGACCAGGTCTCCCTTGGTAATCCCAACCTGTGTGCTGGGGGCCATACACTGGGAATGCAGAGCAGTACTGGGATAGCTTCAGCCATGCCTAAGCTTTGTCCTAAAATATATTCTGGTCTCTGAAATGGAAGCCTACGTCGGTGAAGGGACACAAGTCCCACAGATGGCAGGCTCAGGTGCCTCCTGCCCAAGGTATGGGCTTTGGTGCTGACATCTTCCCTACACGAGCATCCAAGAGTAAGGTCCAACCCACACCCGGACTGGACAAAATAAATACCTCATCCTTGCAACAGGGAGTGTCAAAGGATATCTTGAACCTTGTTTCACCAACTGAGGCACCTCCCAGTGAAGAGACGGCACATGTCAGTGTCCTGGTGAGGGTCTGTCCCTACCACCACCAGATCCCTCAGCCAGCAGAACAGGGCAGCACCTGGTCCACTGTTCCCTTATACCTCAGCACAAACATTTAACCTTAAACTGCTTAAAGTGCTGTGGAAGCTGAACCACGAGGTTGTGATGGCTTCTCTGTGACAGTCACTGAGCAACCCAGCCACGGAGGGCACAGCCATCTTATAAATAACAGTGCCTGCACCACTGCACACTAACCTGCCTTCCCTCCCCATCAGCAGCGGAGCAAATCCCTGCCTTGCCTTTCACGGAGTCTGAGAAAACAGATGAGTTGTGTTTTTTTCACAGCATGAATTTTCAGACAGTGTAATCACTGACTTGTGTACCTTTTATTAATTGCTAAAATAACCATCTCTGAAAGCACTCACTAGAATTGTGCCTTTAGCAAAGCATTAGGGGTCTGTTCCAGAGGCTCAGAGAGCAATTACACCGGTAAATGCGTATTAACTGTCCAGACTATTATGTTGGGCACAATTTATGATCCTATTTGCAAGAGATTTATGCCTTAGGAACAGGCTGCAGATCAGTAACAATGAAGAGAGACAACTCCAGTGCCGTGTCACAGAAACATGACCTTGACAGAAACAACAGTCTGCCCAAATGCAGATGTGGGCCCAAAGCCAAAGAGGCTCAATAGAAGTAAGGCACTAAGGTCTACACTGGTGAATCTTAAACCCCCTTCCTCAGACTCTGCCCAGCCCTGAAGGCAACTCAGACTCAGGAGATTCCACTCCAACATGTCCATGCCCTGGACATGTCAGCTTGCAAGGTGTCTTACAAGGCACTGGTCATGGTGGCACGGCACACCCTGGCGCTGCACAGCCCTAATGCAGGCAGCTCCCCGCCTCCCCCTGGCCCTGTGAGTGCCCTTGTCACGCACTTGATGGAAGAAGCTCCACACATGTTGCAGGTATGGTCACCACACTTCAAAATCAAGCCAGCAAAGGAAGTGGCCACTGGCTCTTCCACAGTAGCCCACAGGTAGCGGTACTCGCCCAGTTTGTCTTGCCATGACAGCACTGCAGTGCTGAAAGTTCTCCACTTCTAGGAAAAAATCTCAGTATTCAGTGGGATAGTAAGAGGCTGACACTGGGAGACTGGGATAAAAATCTGCATCCCCTGATGCAGAGGATGCAGGGCTGCACATCTGAGAGCTCTACCTGTAACCAGGCTCCTGCACCGCAGCAGGTACATTTCCAGAGGGGGAAACCATGCTCTTTACAGAGGGCTTAAACACCTGCTTTCAGGAGAGGCTTACAGGCTGGGAGTCCTGAAGAAAGGCAGACACCTACATCTTGACTTTTCCCCATGGAGTTCGGCATTACCCTCTCCTTAGCACTTCATGGCTGGTGGCATTTGCTCAGTGTCCTGGTGTTTGCAACTATCTCCCTGAGCTTCCTCATGTGCTGACTATCTTAGAACAGTGCAACCACTGGGAACAGGCACTTGGAAATTGGGCAGGCATATATTTACACGTGAAGTTCACCTCGAGGGAAAGGAAACAACACAAGTGACTTCCAACACAGTCTCAGGTAGACTTCTGACAGCTCTCCTGGGTTACTGGAGTCTCTCTTATAGACTGTATGGACCCAAATTAACAAGATTTGGTTTATATTAGTTTGTAATACATGTTACTTTTTCCTTTCTCTGATTAAAAAAACCCCAACCTATAACCCCACTTTTTCCTGCACATTCCTATTCTCCAGAGCATCCAAGAGTTGTACAATCTCCTTTAAAGCCCTTCTCCCATGTCACACTTTGCCTCCTCACTTCTATGTTTGCAGAAATCAACACACTATCTTACTACAGGCGAATTGCACCAAGATCATAGAATGGTTTGGGTTGGAAGGAACCCTAAAGATCATCTAGTTCCAACTCCCCTGCCATGGGCAGGGACACCTTCCACTAGACCAGTTGCTCCATCCAGCCTGGCTTTGAACACTTCCAGGGATAGAGCATCCACATCTTCGGCCAACCAAAAAACAACCAACCAAAATAACCAGGAAAAACTCATGGCTTCAATCCCTGATACAAAGTGCTGAATGGCACTTGTAAAGTCATATAGTATAAAATCAAGCCACTAAATTCACAGTCGAATCAAAATATTCTGAAGTTAAAATATAACCAAGTGTTAAATACTTGCGGGAGCATACAAGCATATGTGGATATCCTGAAGCAGCTGTACACAAAGGGAACTGAATACGCTCTCATGTTTCTCAATATCTTTGTGCTGCTCTCCTCCCTTTTTGCTACAGAGATGCAGTCATGATACACAGTTAAGAACAACTTCACTCTGCACAAAAAATGATGATGCATGACCAGCAGAAGTGATCAAGGCATGAAAAATAATCATGAACCAAACAAATTACAGCTTAACTGAAATGGGACCACAGGAATAAGCCACTTTGCATATTTTCATTCAGCTAGAAATGATTATGAACCCTGGGCTACTGTTCCATTCGAAAGTAATTTTCTGCTTCTTAAACTGGAGCTTCCAGAAGGGAAGTTCCAGGACCTCTAGCCTTTGTTTTAAATCAACTTGTTTTCCCAGTTATATTTTCAGGGGTGCAGACAGGGCAGGAGACAGGATGCAGAGCACGCAGCGCCAAGCGGGCCAAGCAGCCATGCAGCGCGGGGAGCTCGGCCATGCCGGCGCGCCGCACCAGGATTCGCAGCATGCACTGGGACAGGCGTCAGGCGCAGCGCAGGGCTGATGCACGAGAGTTCTAACCTCCTTCTCTCTTTCTGATCTTCTAGGTTCCTTCCTAGCCTTTCTCTTCTGGTTTCTCTTATTTTTTTCATCCTTGATTTCCTTCACCGGGACAATTTTCTCCTGGACTATTTCTGAGGTGTGTGCGGTATGGACACTCATTGACCACTCAGAGATGGCACTGGGATCCCAGTAAGAGTTGTCAGTATTGGCAGGGAGAAGGAAAGAGTCAGCTCCCGGAGTGGCATATTCTACAGAGCTGGACTCCACCGGCTGAAATTCATAATAATCCCACTCCAGGCCACTGGAGGTCATTCTTCAACTAATTCTTAAGGCTCTTACCGTGTTTAGGGAATATATCTGTAGAACATGAAAGGGAGCATTTTAATCTCTCCACAGCATTTAGCAACTTTTAAGTTTCTGCTTACTATCTGGAAAATTAAAACTTAGTCTTGAATTTGATCAAAACTCCATAATAAAGTGTTCAGGTTTCTCTTGTTATTTTGAAAAATAAAATGTAGGTCATCTTTTTGGATTTTTGTGTGCTATCACAACAATGCCATAGACCAAGATCAACAAAATAATTTGCTTTTCAATTAAATATAATACTCCACACACAGGGATTTTCATATCTGAACCTAAATCTGTATTCCTGAAAAACAGCAATGAAACATACAGATGTTAATCAACACTTGAGACTAAGATGCCTTCACTGCCACATAAGCACACAGTAAAAGTGACAGAAGGTATAATCAATAGATTGCAACTAAAAGAGACTACAAACATATTCTGTGGGGCATAAACTGTAAAATGGATTATACGAGGAGAAGCCATAAGCAGAGAACCTTCTTTGAAGACCTATGTAAAAGGAAAGCAGAAATATTTTAGTTAATACCTATCACAAGCAAAAATCTTCATTTGGAGTTTTAGACTTCCTCCTCCTACAAGACAAATCCAAACATACCCTTTGAGATTCAACAACTCCTGAGGCTCCCCTCAATCCCAACCAAATTACTACTTCTACTAAATACAGAGCTACACATCAAAATACATTTCAAAGAAGCAGTCTCTGTGAATCCAGTATGCATCTACTCTGCTCATATTAATCACCACATTTAGAGGCAGTCTCCAGTTGTCGTGAACAAAGCCCCTGAGAAGCTCACAAGACAATATGTCTTCTATGAGCTGAGTATTTCTACAAAGCAAGACTCTTCACTGAAATGATGCTGAACACTGCTTTACCGTTTTTCCATCATGGCTATAACGTTTACATATGAACAGCCTAGACTTTATTCCTAGAGGATTAAAACAAATGAACCAGACTTATTCAAAAAACAGTTTCCACAGAAACCCAATTTGACCAAATCAGTGGAAGCTCTTGCTTTCTTAAAGCATCAGTTTTCTTTTCTCAGGAAAACTGGCTGTATTTGTAAAGTATCTGCAATTTTGTCTTAAATACCTAATGAATCATTTCTGCTGGGAGAAGTCAAAAAGCATACCCAGGATACATCTGAATAAACTGATTCTCCCATTACACTTGCAAATCTGCTCCATTTCACAGATGGGCACAGGGAAAGAATAAAGAGCACAGGAAGCAAATTTTCTTCCTGGAAAAATAAGTTTCCCTGTAGAAAGCTGGCCACATCAGTACCCCAGCCCCAAGCTTGTCAGGCAGACTGTTCACGTCTCACAAGGAATCAGCTACTCATTCAGAGAAAAAAACAGTTTTCCAGTTGCTATAGACATTTAACTCTCTAGATGCAAACAAATGCCCAAGGGTATTTTCAAAAGGCACCTAGACATTTCCATGTCCTTCTAATAGTCATCCAGGTGCCTCTACTAACACCTTTGGACCTCTATGGCTTTTGAAAACTCTCCCCCTTATATATTGCAGGGGGAACAAAAGCAACCCTTCCTCAAACTTATTCCAGTGTGCCATCAGAAGCTAGCAATTAATTTGAAGAAATCATGGTTATTTAACTGCTGTTGCACATTTCAGCCTACACCTTTTTTCACCAGAGTGAGGGAACTAATTCCACATTACCTGTCACTCCAAAGCGCCTTAAAGCCCAGTCCAAGATTAGAACTACTCTTACAGAAACCCAAGAAATTCCAGTAACTTACATATTTTACCAAATGAAAACAAACTACCATTTACTAAATTCAAAGCTGTTTTTTGTGCTGATGCCTCACCACACAACAACCTCAGAGATGTGACCACCCCACATGAAGCACGGTGCCATCAGGACAATCTCCCCATGGCACAGCACTGTGCTATGGGCAGCTGTTCAGGTGCTGAGGGATGTGTCTACTCAAAAAGCATCTCCCAGTTCAGGCGAACATCACAACGGGCTGTGTCCCCTACCTGATGTCCTCCAGCGGGTTCCCACAGTGAACTCCTAGTGCATTTATGCAAGAAACAGCAGATAATGGCTCTCACACCTGCCTGGCCCAAGCAGAGCTCTTATAAAGCTCTGCAGCTTGAACAAGAGGACCAAGCTATTCACTGAAAACCACCACATTTTACATGTTGTCCCATGCACTTTTGCATCTCCAAATTAGAGGTTACATCCCTGAACCGGAAAACAGAGAGACAGATTTTGTTTTCATTTAATCCTACTTCAAAGAAGTGAAGGTCTACTATTATTTGCAAATCACCTTTTCCCCTCCACCCCAAGTTAGAAGGTTGTATCTACTTACATCATCCTGAATATCCAGGTCACAACCTGCCTTCAACAAAACCTGGACAACGTGGAGATGACCCTTGTGGGCAGCAAGATGCAGGGGGGTCCGGCCATGCTATGAATGAAAAGAAAATAATAATACCTTAAGATTAATTTTTATGCATGGGAGTTGAATAGTTATCATTCTTCTATTTGTACCTCACTCTCTGAAACCTGCAATAGTATTAACTGACATGTATTAGTGTGACAAAGGCTTTACCTTGGTTTTGTGAAAGCTGCAAACTTCTCCTCCACCTTCTGCAAGATTTCAGTTTATCCCAATGACACTCTACAAAAGGGATATTATACTCACATAAGGGTACTTCCTTACAAATTCAGATCCAGCTCTGTGTCCATGCCTTAGCAGAATTCATGACCCTTTTGTTTCTGTCCCTCTGGAGCACAGAACTGTCAACTGCTGTCACCTTCCCTCTGTACAGCCAAGTTGCAATTGCTGGCTAATTCATACATTGTAATGGGCACTGTCTTTACAGTAGAGATAAGAATTACTGAACTGTTGCACATGACAGATGCTCGCCTGAAAAGGAATGGAAGACCTCTAGTCACTCCAAGTGACCTCACATGTATGACTATCAACTTCATTTTGCTAAAGATCTGCCAGGCTTTTTGAGACAATACTTATTTTTACCTCTCTCTCTCTCTAAAATCTCAAAGTGCATGGAACACCTTAATATCTGTGAAACAGCAACACTAAAACTATTCACTGCAGATTATTTAATGGCAATAAAGAAAATGGGATTCCAGAAATTGCTAAATTCACAAAGTATCTTCACAAAGAATGCTGCTTTCTCCACTAGGTATTTTGTGAGGATCACATTAAAAGTCACATTACTCTTCACCTGTATCTATTATATATCTATTCCTTCACTACTGGTGCTATTGTCTGTTTTTCCACCCAATTATTTACCCTGCAAAGGAAGATAAACAGCCCTAATACTTCAACCACAGAAGGGGCAAACACTTCAAGAGCTGTCTGAGTAGTGGCTTGAAGTACACAGAAGGCAACCATTGGCTCTCTAAGGTTTTAAGCAACTTCTTCAGTAAGAAAACTACCACAAGTAAATAATAAACCAAGCTCAAGACAAGATTGTTTTCATGTAGCAAACCCCATACCCCCATAGCTGATAAAGCCTTGTTAACTCAGGCTCCTCGGAGCAAAAAGGAAAAACACAGTTGGAATCAACAGAATGGTTGAGGGCAAAATGTCTGTGCCATTACTGATTAGTTGTGCTGAGCTTCAGAGACATTAAGTGTTGATTAACTATCCTACACTACTGACTTAAAGGGGCAGATCTGAGGACAAAATCCTCACCCACACTATGACACTTGAGTCTCTCAAAACCTGTACGCTGTCCCCTGCTGGCAGCAGCAGTTCATTCCCAGATGAGAAACTTCCATTCTTGCCCTGCTAAAGGCACAGGAAGGGCTCCTTTTTGTTGCCACCACTGACCCTGGGCACCATCCAGGCTCCTGCCTGGGTGCCTCTGGCTCAATCTGGCCACAGGTGCCTAAAATCCTGTCCCTATATCGAAGGGCACTGAGCTGCACTGACCACACTTCCTTCCCCATCAGCCTGGAGGAGAGCCAGGGCTATATTGCTGTTCTAGCAAACTCAACAGTAGGAGGCATAAAATCCCCAGGCAACACAGGGATAAAAAGAAAAAAAGAACAAAAAAAAGAACAAAATAAAACTTAAAAAAATACCGAACTGACAAATCATTCCCGACCATGAACAATATGTCTGGATTACGAATATGTGCTCCAGCACACTCAGATTTACAGGCCCTGACTTTCTACATTCCTTAATGCCAATAAGTAAATCCCCTAATCCAGGTATCTATCTCACTTCCCAGAAGGTTATTAATACACCATGAAAACAATTTATAGCAATCTGTGCATGGAGAAGGAAAAACCCCTAACAAACCCAATTTGAAGCCAGCTCACATGCTTTAAAAGGAAAGTGTCAACAACATAAATATATATTCCAGCAGGGAAATGTTCTGATAAGATAACCAGCTCTAACGACTGGAAAAATGCTGACATGCAGGTAAAGGCACTGTGTTAAAAGTAAGCTATGAAAGCAGAATAGGAGTTTATTTGAATACAAGGGACATATTTTCCTCACCCAACGCACCTTCCTGGGCAATTGCCACACAGACTATGCCTGCTGGCACGGTTAAGCTAAAAGACTAAAGGATCATTTTTATTCCAAAGTGTTTCAGATTCTCTATCCAGAAATACAGGTTCAGAGGCATCTCACCTACTGGAAACCCTAAAGACAGGCTCCAGGAACCAGAGTTTCTGCACACATGCAGTCCTTGAGTTCTTTCTACTTTAAAGGGACACGATAAACTATGACACTAACCAGGAGAGGAGACTAGGAAGGAGGATTGATTCCAGCATATTACATTGATTAGAGGCTCAGGCTTTTGGAAGAGCACTGATCATCTCAAGATTAATCACAGCCCTGCAAGAACCAGCAATGCCAGATTTTCTTTTTCTTCCCAGCAACATCCAAATGAGAGCAGAGATGGGCGGTCCAGCTGGACACTGTTCCAGTGTGGGCAATGGAAACACTGGACAAACATCAAATCCCCACACAAATACACACACACACACACAGAGGTATAGATGGACATACACATGCACACACCAATCTAGAACAAACTGTGAGGAAGAGACAAGGCAATGTGGGTGCCCCTCATGCTGTGATGACCAACTTGGTGCACAGCAAGCTTTGGAGTAAAACACTGAACGAGTCCATGCCACAGCAGCAATAGTCAGGGCTGCTTTTGCCTTCATGTCTGTAAGTCAAACCAACAGCCCACAAAGTTTTTCTCTTACAGCAATTCATCCTACCCAAAATATATAGGGAGCAGAGAGATTAACCCAGACAGACAAAACTGCCTCTGTGTGTCTCCTCCATAAAGACATTCTGCACTCAATGCAGCAGGAAAGAGGGGGTTTATCTGAATACACACAAGAGTCCTGGGGGAAAGAAAACATACAAGCCAGAGTATCTCCCAGATGCTCACTTCAAGGACACACCACCAAACCTAGGGATTGTTCAACACTCAGATTACTGACTTAAAAGCTTGTGAGCATTGCCAAATATGAACTGCAATGATTTGGGGGTTATTACAAATACAAATGAGAGACTGCTACAACTTGGGATTAATGAACCAATAAAGCAGTCATTCACACGTAAAAAAAAAAAAAAAGGCAATTTGGACTTCTATTCAAATGTAAACAATTGCTTCATGAGGCAACAAATCATACAAATGGTCCTGTGTCACGGATTTATTGACAAAATAAATGGGACCTACTGGACTAAGGCTGCAACTTCCAGCCACCGTGACACGCTGCTGTAGCTGTGGGGCGTACCGGGCTGCAGCCAAGCACCGTAAACAGCCACATGAACTTCAGCAGTAAAATGTGAGGGTAGGTTTTTGTTTGCATTCAATCCACGCTCTAACTTCCACACACTGACAGGCAGCTGTCGATACACACCACTTAAAAGCAGAATTCTCTTAGCACCGCTGCCAATGTACACGCACTCCACAAACAAATCCATACAGGGGGGCCTTAGCACCATAAGCTCCATGATCTTTCTTTGTGTTTATGTATGTAGGTACTGTTGTGCAGGTACATTCAGTTCTCACCCTGCTCTTGTGATGCACAAGGACTGTTATTTATTCACCCGTTCTGCACTCATAAGAAACATGCCTGTCCACATTTTATTGGAAAGCCTGAAAGCAAAATCCAAGTCCTGTCACATTGTTCACACTGCTGATTTGTTAGACTGTTCTCCATGAATAACCTGCTCGCTCAAGTCAGCAGAAAGCTTCTCATTGACCTCAACAGGCACTCAGCAAGTTCCTAAGTGTGTATTAGTCCCTTTTAATTTATCTTTATTTATTGTTTAAAACAGACACAAATAGCTTTTCAAACTGAAGGAGTGCAAAAATGTGAAAGCACCAAAACACATTTCTTTTTTGTTCCTGCCTTAGCTTAAAAAAGAACAAAAAGAGAGACTGCTTTAAAGAACTCAACATGCTCTGAAGTTGAGACTTAAAGTACCCCAGCATTACAAAAGTGTTGCCATATGGTGTGTTCATAACATGACTAGTTCAAAAGTTAAACCAAACAATTACTGAATCAAAACAGATGCACTACTTTTTGCAATTCTTTGAGGCTTTTCTTCTGAATTATCATCCGTTCTCTGCAGAATTCAACTTTATAGCTTTGATCTTAATGCAGGAACCTGCTCCAGCACAAGTTTCTCATGGATTCACAGGCCTCTTTCAGGCATCCACCTGCTCTGGTATGAGTTTGCCTCCACAGGCTGCAGGGGAATCTCAGCTCCAGCATCTGAAACACCTCCTCCCGCTCCTTCTCCACTGACCTTGGCGTCTGCAGAGTTGTTTCTCTCACATATTCTCACTGCTGTTCCCTGGCTGTAATTACATCTTCTCTGTAACTTTTTTTTTTTCTTTTTAAATATGTTATCGCAGAGGTACTACCACCATTTCTGACTGGCCCAGCCTTGACCAGTGGCACATCCATCTTGGAGCCACCTGGCAGTGGCTCTGCCAGACGTGTGGAAGCTTTTGGCACCTTCTCACAGAAACCACACCTGTAGCCCTTCCCCCTGCCAAAACCTGGCCATGCAAACCCCCAGGAAAAGGACAATAACATCCTGGGAGGACAGCAAGGCACATCAGCTCAGAAAAAGTCCCAGTGCTTTGGTACCAAAGATGAAGCTGTCAATAATTTCACTGAAAGAGAGCTCTACTACAAAAGGACTGAAAGAAGGGACCAGCTTTCTTGCTTGGAAGAAAAGGCTTAAGTTCTTAGTTTTCCAATTTTGGCAGCTTATTCACCAAAGTACTTGACAAGGGCACCTGCGTGTTGGATCAGCCGGTATGTATGACCAGTTGTTCAGGGTATTTTTCCCCTTTTCATAAAGGAATCAGCTACACATTTCACACCTGTGAAGAATGTCAGACAAAAAGGTGGAAAAACGGAAATTACCTCTTTGTCATAAGAGGCAGAGCAGAGTCCCTGACCAAGCAGGTGCTCTTTGAGAAGAGCAGAGCCACAAAGCCTTTGCTGAGCACTACACCTGCCCTAGGCCACAACCCCATGTGGCTGGTGGCAGAGGTCCAGCACCACAGTAAGTGCTCAATGCATGTGCCACGCAGTGCCACCAGCCCTCTCCCACTCCGGGCTCCCTGACGTCAGATTACTGGCACCGGTGTGACCTAGGGGCCATCAGCTCCTTGTTACATATTTTAAAAGGCCCCAAACCTGGAATGAGCCCGAGTGTCCCCCACTGGAGTCAGAGGAGGTGCACATTTCCAAATTGACTTCACCTGCACAGATGCCTAGCTAGTAATGCTGCCAAAATGAAACAAGTGCATCCTCAACGTAATGCTGAAGTGAGCACCTGGACATGTATATTCTCCACTGAATTTTGTTTCTCTCATATTCTTCCTCTTTTTTCTGAAATCATCTACTCAGAAGTGACAAAAATGAAATACTGTTTGCAGCTGAATTGTTGTTTACTGAAGCAACAATTAACCACATCATATGGCCTTCCATACAGGACAAAAATGGAACTGGACAAGCCAGCTATAAAGCATTTACTAGTACTTGGTTTGTTACAGAAAATATTCTTCATTTTTCTTAAGCTATGCTCAATTAATCCTTTTTGAATAAAGAACTCTAGCATTTACCTCTAGATCCTGTACACTTTAATCTGTGGCTCTGTGGTGTCATTCACAACAACTGGTCTGTGCTTACAGATGCAGATCAGAAACACATTTAAAGCCTACTGTGATATGGGAACTTTTTCTTTCCCTCCAAAGAGCTCTGTTTCCATGTGTCTTCCTCCAATAACGCCCAGAGAATTCAGCAAGAAGTTTGGTTGACAAGTACCAAATCCTTTTATTTTTCTTTTTTTTGGAAGCAAACCTCTATAATTTATAATGAGACAGAACAAAGTGAAAACTACTAATAAAAACAGAAGACATACAGGTAAGACAGAACTAAGGCATGCACGTGGATAAATTTATTTTTACGCTTCATTGTGCAATGACTTTTATCTTGGGGGAGAAGAGGGTTCTGGGTTTCAATTTATCTGAAAGCTTGGTCTATTTTACTGCACTACAAAACGCCTGTCATCTAATTTCCCTTCTAAAATTAGGAACCCCTATCCTGAAAGTTGTTCTTATTTTGTGCTTGTTCTGCTTATTGGAAGATTGCACAAGAACTCGTTTGTGTGATGGCTAAAAAACCCCTTCAGATTTCCAGTTTAAATATACCTGAGTCTAATTTAGACATCCTTGCTCTTGTGACAACCTTGTCCTTAACTTTAAACAGCTCTTTCTCCTTCCAGCCTTTGTGTGTCATCAGATTAGCAAGCCAAGCTCTTCCAGGGTATGTTTATACAGCCTTCTGTAGTCAAATATGCACATGCTCTCCCTCTGCAGCTGGCTGGCTGGCTGAGAGCCACATGCAAACTCCACGCTGTGTACACCTGGACAGGACATTACAGAGCCTGAACGGATGGGCTTTGGTGAGGGCACCAGGTTGGTCTCACACCTCTTGGTTTGCACTGAGCTCAGCTCTCTCTGGCTCACAGTGTGGGAGGAGTAAGAGTGTGTGTGCCTCCAAAACACCCTGTACACACAGCCTTGGCTGCTGCTCTGAGAGACTCTCTGCTCCTCTGTGCACTCCTCCACAGTCTTGCAGATCTGACTTCATCTCTTCTGAGCAGGGCTTGTCACCAGGCTACCCAAATACCTCATCTGTACTGTCTGTCAGTGTGCTGGGATGCATCCAGCATGACAACAAGGAAAGCTTTTGTCATCTTCCCTCTCTGGGCTCCACGGGGATGACCCACAACTTCTAGGAAAGAATAGCTACAATGCTGTAGTAGCAGGTGAGCTAAAGGGATGGCCTCAGAGCCCACAGCTCTCCATCATGGTTGGCAAGCACATCACTCCAACAGAAACACCAGCACTTTGCACCTGGCCACAGTTTCACTGCCAAATGAGCTTTGTTTTGATTTTCCACACAGGGTAGAACAACAAACCAAGGGAGCCACTTATGTCATATGGGAAAGAAAAACCTGTCAACTCTAGGAAATCTGCACTATATCAAATTAACCTGATTTTGTGTTTCAAAGTCAAATCTACACTATTTGTTTCTTTTTGTAATTAGCAGAAGTCCCTCAGCAGCCTCAAAGCTCATCATCCTAAAAAAAACCCCAAAACAAAATAAACAAAACAAACAAAAAAACCAAACAAAAGAAAACACAACCACAAAACCCTGAGCTACCATTCAGGTATCTGTATGTCAGTATTTCCTGGCCTATTACTGACTACCTTTAATAGCTGTTCATCAGCTACAGAGCTGCTTGGACAACAGAACCAAACAGACATCTACATGGGACTATTCATGCTTATTACATCTGTGCTTTGTTTCTACCAACAAGAGGCTAGTTATTTTGGCAGACAAAACTTAAAAACACAGGTTGTCCTTGGATCACTCCGGCTTTCAAAATAAATATTATCTACATCTCAAACACTGTGAAGGGACTGAAAACAACTGTCACTGACAGATAAGTATTCTGTCTTTTCCTCTTTTCATCAGATGTGCTTTCTATCTGTAAATATTAGCTCCCATATATATGTAATGTTCAAAATCAATATGGAAACACAAATAAAAGTAGATAGGATTGAGAACAACAGTTCATCAAAACAGCACACCCCAAATTTTATGTTACAGTTCTAAAGATTTAACTCACCTAGTTCTTTTTAAGGTTTTTTGCTGATCAAACCTTCTCTGCAACAGGCAATTACATCTCATCTTTTCTAAGACAGTATTATTTATAACATGTTGAGCATTAGGAATAGGTGAGTGTCAGTTTGAACTCTCTTGTATCTAAGCAGAAATCCTTTGACTTTATGTCAAAGGTACGGGGAACACAATTTGCAACCCCCAAGTTTGAAACTGACTAAGGGACTACACAGAACAAATCAATGAAGATGTTGGGTGTAAGTGAGGCTGCTGCACCAAGAGACTTCAGCAGCAAGAAACACTTTCTGCATCCCTTTACCCTGCCACAAGAGGTGGGTTTTCCCCATCCCCTCACCCGGGAGATGGGTGCTCTGAACCGCCTTCCCTTGACAGTGATGAATCACTGCATTCATCAGGTCACACAGTGTTCAGAAGTCAATGCATGCTTTGAAAAATGTTGCTCCCCTCTGTCGACACACTGTGTTTCCAAGGACTGTGTTCATCACAGCTGCGCCCACTGCAAAGGTATAAACACAAGACGTGCACTATATTGCAAATTTGCGTGAGCTATTACGTGCAAACTTAAAGGAAATCTGAACACTAACTTCAGTCACATTCAGAGTGGTAAAGCTAGGAGGGCATTTTCACAGACAATGGTCTAGAAGAGTTACATTAGTTCCCAGGGCTTTTGCAAAGCGTTTTTCTCTCGTTACCTTGGTAACTGCTACCTTGGCACCCCTGTTGATAAGCTGCACCACATTCTCCACTTGGCCTTTGTAGGCGGCTACAAGCAGGCGTTCTGAAAGCACGGCGACCACATCCTGCTGGCTCATGAATTAGGAGAGAAAGGTTTTCAGGTTTCTTCAGTCCAAAAACAAACGCTTGGGATCAGTTCAAGCAGCATGCAGGCAGGCAAGGAAGGACTCCAGCTCCCTGGATAGTGACGTTATTGCCATGCCATCCTCTGGACCTATGGATCAGAAAACAACACTGCTGTCAGTGAGATTTCAGAAACAGAGCACTACAGCAGCTCCTCCCTGAGCATTCATCTAGCATTGGTTTGGGAGGAGATCACAAAAACTCCTCAGAACTCCTGAAGACATTGCACTTCTGTTGCAAGGCAGAGAGATGTAGACAGTAGCACATTTCCAATGGACCCTCATTCCCCTTGGTTGGGACAAAAATCCTTAACTTTCTGAGAGCTTAACTGTCTTTTGGCTTAACCTCTATTTGTGTGGTCCCCTTTCATCCTCTTTCACCCCCCATCAGACTTCCCAGTCTTTAACTAGCCAAGGATGGGTTAACTACTGTTGGCCAAAGGAACAAGAATAGGTTATAGTTACTGGATGCTGATATAAATACACAAACCTCTGTCCTGGAAGGATTGAGTGCAGTCAGCAATTAAAGGCAGCTGACTGTTCCCTCACGAGTATGAAATGCTTCACAGCCTCCCCCTGAACCATCCCAAGGACACCACTGGGAGAGATCACAACCTGCTATTGGGAAACACTCATCTTTGCTGTCACTGAGAAATTATGTTCTCCCCACAGAGCTGACATCATGCCCCACTGACCCCAGAAACAATTCAAATTTAGCACTCATCATGCAAACGGCATGTTTGTCTGCCTGGGCTCCACTGACCTGTCCAATGAGCCATCAGAGCTGGAAAGAGCTTTCTGATATAATTACAGAAAATGTACTCACTTTGAGCTGTGGGATCCAGAACCTGCCCAGTTTGGGAAGATTTCAGCTTTATTTGTCCTTTTCCCACTTTAATATTTAATTGTTTCAGTACAGGAAAAACACTTTCAAGATATCCAGTGTATTTACAAATTATTTGTCCTCCTCTCCTGAAATATCACTGCACTGCTCCTCTAACAGCCACCAGTACTAAACACTCTGCACAGTCCAAGAGTAACAGGTACAGGGTCCAGATGATCTTGGAGATTCGTAGTGGAATACAATGTCTTTCACCCTTATGTTATCCTTTAAATCCATCTCAAAACAGCAATAACTAAAACTGTAGGTTAATTTGTAGTAGTAGATGGTAATAGCAGAATTTAAGTTGCACTCCTATGGTAATTTATATTAACAAATCTTAGAATGCTTTATGAGCTTTTATTTTTATAACACCTTTTGAGGTGAACAATATGCAGAAGAATATTACATGTATTTTAGAAAAAGGCCCTTGAAAGCATAGAAAAGTTACTGGTTTCTCTGAGATCAATGAAAAGTTATGCCAAAGCCAGCAAAAACTCCAGATAACTGACTCTTGATTTCCAAGTATAAGCATTAGGCAATACTATTTCCAAGTAAAAGACTCAGGTTAGCTTCTCTTTCTCTTCTCTCTTCCTTTTCAAGTGCAAACATGCTTGGAGCAACATGGAAATAGAGGCACATTTACTCAGAGAAACCAGACAAAGAGTGTCTGGGCCTCAAAGTCAGCGTAACATAGGACAACAGAGGAGTGCTGCTGTACGCTGTGCCACTGGACTGGTTTCACCCACACCCTCAATGTGATGGACACAGTTTGTACACCCTGGTAACATGGAAAATATGGAAGATGGAAGAAAAACCCCTCATGTCCTTAACTAGCACACCATACCCTGCTCCTCTGGCTCAGTGCTGTACACATTATAGTACAAACCATTTAAAAAGTGCCAAGAAATACAGATGGTCTACACTTAGTAATTGATCTGTGACNATGATCCCAACACACCCCTGACCCTCCCCACATCTCGAAGTGCTGCTTCCATCACCCAGAAGAACACCCCTCACCTCCCCACCGTGACCAGTACACAGTGCAGGGCACACCTTACAACAGGGAGCTTTTCAGGCAGAGGGATGGTGTGTTTCTGTGCCAGCCCCTGCCCAGGCAGTGGCAGTTTCCAGGTGAACTGTGCCATCACTTGTTTGTCCCCATCCTTACCCCTAAGCTGGCAACCAGCACTTTGGCTGGAGTCATGTAAAATACACTGACATCTTAAAACATCTGTGGTCAGATCCTGCATGATTTTCTAACCTCTTAAGTTAAAAAAAACAAAACTAAACAAAACAATACAGGGACATCATTGTCACTGACAGATTTGCACATTCGCCACAAAAATCTGTCTCAATGGAGACATTTTCCTGACATACTGACATTTCTGAGCAATTTTGCAGAAACCATAGATGCTCATCACATCTTAGCCACACCACTAGAAAGACACACTAATACCTCGACAGTGTAGGGCTGGAAAAGTCTGGATAACCTATGCAAGGTAAATGCTGGAAATCATACTCCCTAGCTCGATTATTCTCCCTCTCTCATGCTGCCTTCCCATTACTGCAGCACATGGAGATCATAAGCCTCCTCCTGCCATGCCCTGCCACACTGGAGTGACGGACTGTGACGGCGTCACTCCTACCATGGGCTACCATGGAGTTTGCCTTCTTGCCCTTTCCACCACTTGGATCATACAAAAAGCATAGTAAGGAGCTCATTCAGCTATCTGTCTTTCAGGGGTATCTCCCACTTTGCCCGGTCTCCAGCAGGTGTCGGTCCTGTTCCCAGAGGGCAGTCACGGCAGGAGCCTGGCTCCTGCTCGCACAACAGGGCACAGTCCCTACCACATCTGCTTTACATCTCCTCAGCTGAGATTATCTGCAGTTCAGAAAAGCACATCCAATTAGAATAGGAAGCCCAGACAACTGAAAGACCAACTTTCCTTTTCTCCTGAGCTGGTAGAAAAAGGTGATGGGTGAACAGTGGAAGTGGGAACAGCCTTCTCATGCCCCTCCCCATGGACCCATCCCCAGCACAGTGGCTACACTGGCAGTGGCATCGCTCCCCCCAGCTTTAACTCTTTACGTGCCTCAGACCCACACAGAGCGTCTTTCCTCGACCACGTCTGCACCCCCAGCAGCAGGAGGAAGGTACCAGATGCCCAAGGACTGCAATTAAAAGCTTGACTGCTCCTTTCACACCCAGATGGTGCAAAATGAACCCGACAACACGATTACAGGCACTGCATCGCATCCCTGCTGCCAGCACCTGCTGCCCAGAATTAAATCCCTCATTATCACCCTCAAGATCCAGAAGCTCAAGGGAGGCACGGAGCATGAGAATATTCAAACCTTATCCATTCAAAACAACAACAAAAAAATTATTCTGCTTTAACATATTTTTAAATGAAAAACAGCCATCTCTGTGCTTCTTTGTTTAAGATCAGATTACTTACCTGGGGCAGGCTGGGAAAGCAACACCTACTTCCCAAGCCTCTCCAAGGAAACTGGCCAGATGTGATGCCCACAGGTTCAGCTGCTTTGTTGTGGGTCAATCCCTTCCGAGGATAACCTGCTCAGCCCTGAGGATAACGTGCTCACCCCATCGGTGGAGTGTGGAAAAGGACAGGCTGACTGTGGATTAGTATTCCCGATTGGCAGCTGCGAGGCACCGTCCCCAGGCGCTGAGGTCCAGCTGCATCCCCACGGATTATGCCCCCAGCTCACTGAGCCACGCTGCCCTACGGATGCTTAGGAGATGTCTGTCTGGGGTGGCACAGCACGGTGTGGGTGGGCAGCTGGCTGCTCCGTGGCAGGGCTGTAAAGCTCCCAGCTCCATCCTCTCTCCCATGCAACTGGCAGAGCTGGCAAAAAACGGTCACTGCACCTTCCCCCTCCCCAGCTCCCTCCCCTCCAAAGTGCTGCCAGGCTGCTTCAGTGGCCGTAGCGCCTACACATCAGTTAACAAAAAAAGCACAGGAATGATGATTTTTGAAAGCCAAAGGACAGTCCAGGAAACATCAGACATCACAGATACTGAAAGGCTAAGCAATAGACTCTCCTAAATTCATGGAAGGGTTAAAACCAGCAGCTTCCTCTCTGAGAGAAGAGAAAAAAGCCAAAACTATGAAAGATTTAGGAGCTATAAGCTAATCAATTTTAAGAAGTCCTCTGTGCTAAATGGAAAAGATGACATGCCAGAGCACAGGTCATTCGCAATGCAATCACTAAGTTAAATTAGCATTTGAATAAAAGAATGCTTACATAGCTAACACAAAGTTTCCATGTGTACTGAGGTACAAGATGAAAGGGGAACAAAAGAAGGGACTGCAGTTTTCTGCAAGGGATCCCAAATTCTCTTTTTTAGTTTATCACCCGAAATTATGCTGAACAGAATCACAGAATCATAGAATAACAGAATTTCCTGAGTTGGAAGGGATCCACAAAGATCAACAAGTCCAACTCCTGGCCCTGTACAGGTTGGCCCCAAAAATCCCACCATGTGCCTGAGAGCGTTGTCCAAATGCTTCTCGAACTCTGGCAGGCTTGGGGCTGTGACCACTGCCCTGGGGACCCTGTAGGCCAAGAAAAACTCTCAGTGCCTGGTAGCTTTATTTTATTCAACATAAACAATGGAATAAAATTAGTCTAAATCATTTTGGAATACCCCAATATTAAGATATGGAGCCAGACCATTTTGTTATGGGAGGGTACATAATAGCTACTATTTTATAATAATAAAATAGTCTTTCTAAGAAAATTTCCTACCTCCAAATACTGCTCATCTATTCTTTGCTTAACTCTCAAAGCAAAATGGCTTTCTTTTTTTATTACTACATAACAGTGTAAAATCTATAAAATGTTCTTTTTCATGTCCAGCCTCTTTGCAAAGCAGTTTGTCACACATAAAATATGACGTAAACACTAAGATTGTATTCACTTTAGAATAACAGCATTATTCAGCAGAGTGGATTACTGCATTAGAAAGAGTGAGTTTCCTGGAACTCATTTATCATTTACTACAGGATGCTGATATATCTGCCATTTTTCTCAGCCGACTTTAAAAGGGTTTGTCCAAGACATGCAACACTACTTCCCTTTCAGTGATTTTTCTTTAGTTCCACCATGGATCCAGTATAAACTACTCAGGAGAAGTATCTATATATTTTGCTAAAGGGACGACATTGCCTCTCACCCCTTCCTGCCCCAAAAGAAAGTTAAAAATCAGTCAAAGGTGTAATTGTGAAAACCAGCAGCAGCTTTATCTGGAAAACAGCAAAGCCCCCCACCAGGTCGAGAACAATGTGCTTTTGATTCACACTCTCCTTCTTCTCTTTACAACATCATCAATACTATTTTTGGTGTCAGGTTTTACACCAACAACATTTTGAACTGGAAATCTACATAGACTTTTAGTAGATTGTATGTTGGTCTCTGGGGGTGGGGGGGCGGGGGGTACTGTTTTCATTATGTATTTTACGGTGGCAAGTACAATTATTCAGTTTTCATAGGGACAGTTGCATATTCATCACCCTAAGCATCACCACTGTCTGGGACATCCGAAAACATCTTCCGGGCTTCTTTTTTTTTTCACTTGTTGCTATTAATTACTTCAACAATGACTATTTAGCAGCCTCCCAGGGAGCATATGCATGTCAGTTGCTCATCAGGCTTCCCACCACAACCAGAGCAGACTGACTGATGTCACTGCTCCACTGCAGGTGGCCGCCCGCAGCCGGACCGACGGCCAGCCCCGCTTGGCAATGAGCATGGGGAGACAGCGACCGCAGCTTCCCCAACGGCTTTGTCCAGCCCATCCCTGTTGCCTGTCCTCCACCGCTGGCTGCACTCAGTGTAAATCCTCACCTGCCTGGCAGCTCTCAGGCAATGCCTTGGTACCATCAAAACCAGCCTCCAGAGCTGCACCTGCCAGGCAGAACGCTCTTGGAGAGAGGCACGGACACATGGAGACCAATGATGAAGACCAGAGGCAGTTTCAAGTCATTGCTTAAGACATAACTAATCTTGTACAAAAACAACTGTTTTTCTCTCCCTCTTACTTACGTCTCTGCCATGTAGCCCTGGCCTCCCTTACCCAACACACAGGTTATATACTTACCACTTTCCATATAACATGATTTGGGGGGTTTATTTGGCTTATCTCATTGAAATTTCACAGCTTTGTTACTCCCCACTCCCTCTCTTTCAACACCTGCATACACACACGTCAAAACCACTCAGTAGAAGCAAGCTCAACTCACAGCAAGCCCTGTCAGTTGAGCACTATTTACATGACAAAACAACATCTATTGTTTGATAGGGGACAGTGCCAGTGTGCAAACACACATGCATGACATATCTGCTCCCATTTGCATAAGACCAGTTAGGAGATCTTTCCAGCTGACTGCTGTTTAACAGAAGTGCCAGAGCCCAACCTTGGGAACGAAGCAGACACACGGCTGTGCTCATGGGAGAGTGGGGGTTTACGTTATCCTCACACACAGTGGGGCTTCTGGATGGGAGAACTGTCCCTCACATCACCTTCTGTGCAGGCGCCAATTAAAATGACTACAGGACCTCACTGTGAGCAGAAAGTGTTATAACCCTTTCCGCAACCAACTCCCTTTCCTCCTCTGCTGTTCTTCCCTCCTTTCTTATTCCCAGAGCATGTCCTCTGCTGCCGGGGTTCAGATTACCTTTAGCACGGACAGTATCTGTCATTCAGTTCAGGAACCCTGCTGCTGCCACGTCAGAGTGCTGGTGCAGAGGTCTCCTCCTGCCCATGTATGACCTGAACCTTCTTCCCTGCTAGCACAAGCAGCCTCACACTCTCCCAGACAGCATATAATAGCTACTCAGGTTAATACTGCAAAAGACACTCCAGAAAATTTCAAGAAAAAAGTAATTCCTACATTTACAGATTTTTTTTCAAGGCCGGAAAACACCACTACGATAATCAAATGCCAACCAGAACCAAGGCATGACCTCCTATTTGAGCTAGATCTTATCTTTTATACACATTATTAAAGATGTGCAGCCAGGCAGTCATCAGGAAATGCTCTGGCTGACAGAGCAGAGAAGAAAAGAACACATTTACCAGCTTCAAAATATTTTTCATCTGGCAAAAGAGAACTGGAGATGTTCTTCCTCTTCAAGAAAAACATGACTTAGGAACTGCCAGCAGTGATGTACCCTGTGAGGGTACCTCCTGTACCCTCACAGCTGATGTCTTGGGAGAGCACCAGGAGATGCGGTGAGGTAGGTGGACCAGTGTCTCCCAGTTCAGCACTGAATCACGGAGACAACGTGAGAACACGAGATGTTTGGATATTGGCACAATATTCCTCAATATTGCTAGGCTTCTGGCACGAGAGCAAGAGTCTGGCAGGCAGTGTGTCAATTAAAAGCTTAACAAGGCTCAAGCTGAAAGACAGCAGATGAAATCCTAGGGATGGAGTGGCCAGGGTGGGAGAGAGATGTATTCAGACAAGCATGGGCAGAAGTGCTGAGTGTGTCCACTGTAACCCCCAGAGAGGTGTGTGCCCCTGTTATGGTGCACACCGTTACCATGAAGAGATGATGATTTTTCTGGTTGCCTCCCACCCCAGGGTACTGCAACACCAAGAGGAAGCACAAATATCCAGGGATTTGGCACACCCTGGAAAATGGGCAAGTGAGAGAAACCAAGCACAGCAGGGAAGCAAACATGGAGGTCCCATTTTGTTGCATGGAATCACCCCACCAGTCAGCACAGCTAGGACAGTAATTCTCATTTCCTAAACCCATGCGCTGATCCCCCAGCGCTGCTGTTGAGAGGCTGGCTGCAACTCCCAAGAAAAAAAACATTATTGATGAGGTAAAATTAGCTGCACCTGATTCACACAGGGAACCGCTTTAGGAAAGGTCCCAAACCTGCTGAGTCTGCTACAGGGCTCCCTCTGACCTCAGCAGACTTTGAAAGAGCCCTGAAAGAAGTGGGGAGCAACTTTAAATCATCTCTGAGGAGATCCTAGTAAGGAGAGAAAAGTGTAGGTTTAGGGACTTTATCCACAAGTTTGGGCCAAAGACAGCAAAGACTCTCTGATGTGGTGCACAAAGCCTTCATGCTGCACACTTCTCATGTTGTTCTGAGTTTTGGGTTACACAGCAGCAGCTGAAGGGCACAAAGCTTGTCCTCTTGAGACCATGGGCTCAGTTCTGCTTTGGTAGCCAGGTCAAGTCAGCTACCAAAACCGCTGTTTCTTGGCTGTGCAGGATTCTACACAACACCCACAGAAGGTCTCTGCTCCAAGTGCAAAGATGTTCATAAATTCCTAGTGCAAAGATGTTCATAAATGACAAAGAGAATCCAACACATATCAAAGGATACATTTGTCAGCAGTTTCAGCAAATAGACTGGACTACCATGTGAAGGCATGTAATGGCACAGAAACTGGGGCAATGAACAGAGACTTCAGTACGGTCAGTGTTGTACCCCAGGCAATTACAACGCTCTCTTCCCCACAAAATAAGCCGGTTTATCAAAATGAGACCTTGTACTTTTCTACTATATTGACGAATGTAATGAAGCATGGAAGATCCCTCTACAGGATCCCTGTCCCCTTCCCTTCTGCAATTTCCTTTACTGCTTCCTTGTCTAGATAAAGCAGTGAAGTTTTTTTGTCACTCCCCTCTAGATCACTTATTCCAGCTCTCTGCTTGTTCATCCCCTGACGTAGTTCGTTTGAGGCTCGGTACTCAAAACTACGGAGAGCATCTGCAGAGGACTCTTGACCTGAGCAGCCCTAAAGGCAACCTGGTTGCAAGGAGAGAATTACTGAGCAGAATATGTGTGCTGAAATAGGAAATGCCTGCTGGACTGTAAGCCTGGGAGCCAGCAGCATCCTTGAGATGTGCAGTCAGCATCTTTGAAGGGCAGCTGGGTGTCTAGAAACCAGAGGCATCCTGAGATACCATCAAGAAGTACAAAACCAAGGAACTTATCATCTGAAAAGATGAAAAAAGTAGGAAAGGTGGAAAAAGGGGAAAACATCCTGAGAAAACCAGGTTCAACAACTGCCATTGGCTCTTCTAACTGCAAGAACAGGAAATAGTCTAGAAAACAAAAATTGGTCTGAGATATGAGAAATCATCATCATCTACTGGTTCTCCCAGCTGAAAAATAGAAATTACAGCACCTCTTGGCTGCTGAAGGAGTGTGTCATACACTCTCTCATGTCTTTGTGCCAGGAAGGACTTACTTTTTACCCAAACTGGAGCTTTATCCTCTGGTTATTTCCTGCACTGCTTGTGGTTTTCCTACACAGGTTGAGCTGCCTGCACGAACTTTCCACAAAATCTTCTAGACAAACTCTTGGACCCTCATTAGGGATGTCTGGCTGACTCCCAGCTTCGTGACAAGGCTCATCATTGACGTGAGACTCTGCCTGTTACTTTACTGGTCTTCCCCTGGGACCACTTCTGCATTACAGAATCCCTGAAAGCCCCCATGGTCAAAACCTTCCTACTCCCACAGGCCAGTTAACCCTTCAGGTCATGACAACCACGCAGTTAATAATTCCGTCTGATCTCCTCTACAGACCACCTTCTGCATCCCAGAGCCCTGGGCTTGCCTTTCCTTGCAACTGCATCAGACAGATCAAATTCACTTCCCAGCATACTCCAAATTCTCAGACTTATTTCTGCAGCTTAAACAGTAATTCTCTACCTTGTAGCAATCAGAGATCCATTCTTACAGGGTAGTGCTTGGCACTCAACTCAGCAGAGTTTAATCCTCTTGATTTTGGACCCAGTGGAGCTAAATCCCCACAGATTTCCTCTCCTTTTGAAGTTCCTGCATTTCCTCCCTACTCCACCCTCCCACACTGCTTAGAGGTCCTTTCTGTCCCATCACTCCATTTGTGAATTAATGGTTAAATGCTGTTTCTATTTTGCATAAGCTGGGGGCACCAAGAACACAACTGAGTGTGAGGAGCCCAATGGTCCCATTTTAACACTCATTTCTCGATAGTGACACAAGCAGGGGGGGCAGAAGCACTAATAACTTGCAGAGCCAGAACCCACAAACATTTCAGGCAGCAACAGAGAATGTATCTACCTGGAAACCCTTTTATATTGTATTAAAGGACTCTTACATCCTGTTTTACAACAAGCTGCAGTCCCCTCAGGCATAAAGCAATTACTTTCATTAGCAGCACCCCACAACTGCTTAATCAATACAAAGTACCTAAATAAGCCAAATCTTTGTGAAAAACAAGTCCAGGGGGTAAAAATAACTTTAAAAATAAAACTAAAAGAACAAGGTGTTTTGCACACATTCCATGGGCTGTATGCATCACATCAGATTACATTTTTCACTGCTTTATTGTATTGTGCTATTAACTTGAAGATCTCTTAATGCTGATGGCATGGCTGATCTTGCTTTTATGTTGGCTTGCAAGGGTGACAACAGACAGCTGTGCAGGGATTATCTCAAAGGAAAAATCTCTGGCGAGACCACAAGGTGTGTCGGAACCCACGACATGTCTCTGTCTAATTTAGGGGACCTGACACCCCGAAATGGGGGTGCCCCAGAGGGCACTGCCTTTGATCTTTGTCCTTGGAGAACTTTGCCAACTCTAAAAGATGAATTGCAAGCCACAAGAGTCTAATATAAGCATTAATAGTCACTTTGCACTGGGTGAAATGTAGTATATAAAAGATCTGATAACATGTACATGGGGGTACAACATGTACAGGGGGGTCAAGAAGGAGTCTAAAGGGTGTGGTCACCTTCTTCTCCTTCTTCTTCACTGTCCACCATATTCCTGGTGACGGGGGCACAAATTCATTGGTAGAATAGAGATAAGACAGGAAATTGCATGTCTAGAACAGGTTAGAATTAATTGGTATAAATTTGTAAATAAAGACATGCACCGTCCTCTGGTTGGATTTGTAACGGGGTATATAAATCTCGCTACGCCCAGCTGGTGGGCAGAACCAGGGAACCTCGGCTGCTAGGTGGACCTGTGGCTTTTCAGGACACCGCAGCTATAGATAACATTAGAATAAACAACCTCTGCGTAACAGCTTGCGGCCTCTGACTGAGTTTCTGGGCAAAAGCACTGAACTTATCTCACTTGTGTGCCAAGGCCGACTGAGGCCGAAGCCACAAAGGTGCACTGTTGATAGCATGATAGCATAGTTCTCAAATAACTCACTCACCTCTTCAATCAGAGGTATCCATCATGGAAGCTGACGACAGTGGGACCAAAGAGCTGGAGTAAACATCTGAAGCAAGCACTCTACCTTACCATGGGAAAACACTCAGTTTGGAAAAGAAATGCAAAAATGAACAGGTGTAAAAGTATCAGCAAATCTCAGTAATGACTTATCTTCTGCATGGACTTCAGAAATCACATCACACTCTCAGGTCTAATTTTCTAAGCCCTAGTCAGTGATCCCACTAGGATCCCAATAGTCCCACTAGGACTAGCCCAGCTAGTTCTCCATGTTGAGAGTGCCTTATTTTCCAGAAACAATGAAACACTTCAGTACATGGAAAGCCCCTCCTTGAGCAGAGGATGGGGCTTCCTAGGGGGACAGTCTGTGACTTCATCTTGAAGAATTCAAGGTAGCTAAGCTAGCCTCCTGCTTAGGGAAATCCCATTTCAGTGGCATGTTTGACACTCCTCAAGCCACCGGTTCCTTAAAAATACAGTTCAACAGAGGTGTACAAGGACAGCAGAGGAGGTGAGGAACTGCACACCACAAAGAACACAGCAGTGGGACATAAATACCATAACCCAGTGTCACAGGTCTAACTCCAAGCTCTTCCCAATCCCTAGTTACTCAGGAACTGGAATGCATTTCTAAAATGCAATTCTGCATGGTATTATTTTTATAAATTTTAGACAAAAAAGTTTGAAAGGTCATATTTGATTTTTACTCACTCTTAAGGATCTACCATTCAGTTTTTTCTGATGAACATTTTACAGCTGTGTCTTGCAAGGCAACCTCTGGAGAAGGACAATGGGGATGCCAGCTTCAGTCTTTCCCAGTGTTGACAACAGCAAGTCCCTGTACCACAGTATGGTACACTGCTCCTGGGTGAGGAGAAACACATCATAAATGGAGCATCACAGCAGACTGAGAAACACAGAAACTTAATACCAGTGCTTTCTGCAGAACTCGGCTGCCTGTGTATACCTGGGCAAACCCAGGCATTTCCTCCTGAGGTTTACACACCCACTTCCCATTATAAACAAGTTCCAACCACAGCTCTCCAGTTTGGTTCCCACAAACTGACCTGTGAAAATAAAATTGTGCAGCTCTCACTGCTTTGTAAAGACAAGGAATATGCAACAGAGACTTTCAAATCTTCCCAGAAATCACATGACAAATCAATAAAATCAGGAAAGGGACAAGTTCACAACAGTGTTCACGAATGATGGAAGTCGCTTGGCCTGCATGAACTTTTGAGAGCTGAAAACTGCTAAGAATAAATAATCTCTCTTGATCTCTGAAGCAGAAATCATTGCTGAAATGCCAGTTCAGTGACTTCAATTAGAAAATGCTGTTGGAAGACCTTACCATCCCTCCTTCCTACTAATTAAAATCACCACATAATTTAGCTGCTTTTGCTATCTTTTTTCCTAATGCACTCAGATTGGCAGATGTGTTTAAGTACAAAAACCACCTGATAACACATAAAGGCATTGGAAATCTAAGCACTAGTTATGTCTGTGACTTGACCTTTTGGTACTGTTTTGCTGACTGTTTTGTCAATGACAATGTCATTGTCTTGTGAATACACCTTGCTGTTTCATTTTAATTGGAAATACCAATTGAAATACAAAGAATCAAATACATAAAGAATATTTAAACTACAAGTAGATTATCAACAGTCACATTCAAGATGATGTGCAAAAAGACATAGCCTAAAGTTAGAATCAAGAAACAGAACTTGGAGAGACATCTCCAGAGCTCATCCCTTCTTACAGCTTGGATGAATTTATACACTACTTCTGTTTAGGAATAAATGGTATACTCTAAAAACAGGTTCCTAAAATATCTCAGAGGTGGTACAAGTTCATAGGTTATGTGTTGTTACAATTGCATGTAAGAACTGGAAAATTAGAAGGTTCTTTAAAAAAAAAACCAAACAAACCAGAAACATTAGTGCAGAAACATGATTAAGCTTAATTCAAGATAATTTGATTAGCTGTATCATTCCGTTCACCTCACCAGGTTCATCAGGAACACAGCTAGTGTGATTTCACTTGGTTATCTTATCTTATCGATACTCTTTGAAAACTGTATACTAACAGAAGTAACTCCACATCTACAAATAGTCAGGCAAATAGTATCCACAGTACAAAATTAACACAACATGCTGCTAATTTACACATTATTTGTTAAAGACTGCTCACAATCTGAGACTCGATTCAAAGAAAGAGGTCCAAA
Source organism: Dicrurus megarhynchus (assembly GCA_013399195.1). Taxonomy (NCBI): domain Eukaryota; kingdom Metazoa; phylum Chordata; class Aves; order Passeriformes; family Dicruridae; genus Dicrurus; species Dicrurus megarhynchus. The sequence continues at coordinate 135,185 of VXAD01004809.1, read as the reverse complement.
AGGTGAAATAGATCCCTGTTCTCTATTTGTGAGGAAAATCAAGCGGCAGCAATTGGACAGAGTGGCAGACAGTGTAGGAGAGATCCAGCAGCAATGCTGTGAACAGTTTAAGAGCCCAAGCATGCTACCCAGCATCTTGTATGAGATCAGAGAACAAAAGCATGGGCAGGATTTCAAGAACATTGGGGACTGCAGACAGATGACAGCTGACGTGAGGCTGAGGAGGAAGTGCACATTGTAACCTTTGATGAGGAAGAGGTCATGAAAGACACTGCCCAGAATGAAATGTGCAAAGCTGGACTGGAAAAGGCACTGGTGCCACCAACAACTACTGACAGCACATTGATCAGTAAGGGGGAGAAGAGAACTGCAGAAGGTGTCTAGAAGTGCAAATGTAACTGGTGATGGTCTGGTCTTTTTTTCATTCTGGAAGAGGTTCAGATGAGCTTATGCTGCTCGTGAAACCAGAGGAATGAGATGTGAGGGCGGATACCAAGAGAAGAGATGAAAAAGCAGAGAAATGGTTTGAGATTGTACATGATCATCAGGGCGAGGGGTTAGCAAAGGAGGGCAGGCAAAGAACTTCTGCCTTTGCTGAAGAATGAATGGCTTGTAAGAAAGCAGAAGAGAACACAAGCAATTAAAAAGCTTCTTTTGCCAGTATTCTCTTCAAAACAATTGCTGAGTTCCTTCACTGAGAGAAAAAAGGGCATCTCCCAGGGACACGCCCATGCTGTCAAAAACCTCACTGGGGCTGTAGAGTAAATATTTATAATAAATTACTGCTTCTTTATAAACTGTCATATTTGCTTAGTGCACATGATTTAAGAAACACACAGGTATTTCCCAAAATGCACTCCAGTCCATTTATGAGGAGGTATTTCAAATTTTCTTTAGGTGGGAATAGAAAGTTTATATACTCCTCTCTTTGGTATCAGTCATGCAAATCTTTGATAATAGAGATTATTAACACTTTTTTCCCCTCTCCCCCGTTTTTGATATATGAACAAATCATTTACAAAACCAACGCTGTAACTGTGATATATAAGAGAGCAAATTTAATTGCTGGAGATGAACAACAAAACTTTAATTATCCACAGTAAGACAAGAATTTGGGTTTAAGAAAGCGTGACTCTAAAACACTAATAAAGCTGTCCTCATCTTTGAACTGCTGCTACGAGCGTTAAACATTTCACTTTAGATTAAATATTGCATTCATCCAATTTGCAGTTTGTTTGTACACTGTATGTACTCAGAAAAACATACAAAGCTGTACAAACCTGGGTTTAGCCAAAACCACTATTTTTCATGCATATTAAATAAATTTTAGCAGCATAAATATTAGTTATTGTACTGTACAAGAGCAATTGTTCCTCTATAGAACCATCAATTAAATATGTTCATCTACTTCCATTCAGCTAATAAACTGCAAAGCATCTATTTCACTACCTTTGAAATATAAATATGTTGAGCTCCACCATTCACCTGGGGTACCTGCCAAAGTATTTTAAGTGATGTTGGAAAACACAATGAGTTACAAAGCAAACACTGACAAGGCTAGCCAATGTTGATACTGATGCTGTAAGTATTATTTAGATTTTAATCTTCTAAATCCAGGAAGACAGGTTTGGTTTAACAACTGGTTTGTCAATAGGACAGTATCTTTAAAAATCAGCTGTTCACTGAAAGGTGATGTTTTTCCTCAATACTACGACTGAATAAGGTGGGGTACCTACTTTTCATAATCAATCAATCAATCAAATCATCATCAATCAAACCCTATATTGGTAAAACCCATCTAGAACCCTCTTGAAACACATTTGTTTTATTTCCTAATGGTGAGAAATCTTTGGTCTGTCATGCTAGAGAAACAGAAGAATAGCAAAATTCCTGAAAAAGGCCAGTCTTACTGAGAAATGAGTTGCAACTAAAGCCTTCCGCAAATTAGCCATAAAAACCAGACAAAATTATTAGCAAACACAGCAGCAATTTTTTAAACTGAATATTGGATTGATTGTACAAACCTGTCCTAAGAAGGGAGGCAAAAAAGAGCTGGCACTGTGCTTTATAATATATTTGAGGAACAGTGCTCATAAAGGGTAGTGTGTAGCCATTCACAGACAGTGCTTATATTTTGTTATTAACCAAGTCGCTCCAAGCTCCGGATGAAAGCAGAAACAGATGTTCTGGTTTTTTTGAGACCTTTTTTCAAGTTCAACCCAGTACTGCACCCAGCACTGGGGACACATCTGTCTCTGGCTGCACACCCTGCAGAGCTGCACTGTGACACCTCCCTGCAAGCTTTAGCCAAGAAAAGATGATTTGCCTGTGCAAAACTGAGTAGAAAAAATGGCAGACCTAGCTGGGCTAGGTTTAGCACAATGTATTGGATGGCGAGTGCCTGAAGAGTGTTCAATAATGTGCATTATCAGGGCATGATGTACTGAATTGCTTTCAAGATGACTGAACTTCACTATTTGTGCAAAAAAGCTGGACTGGGTGATGTTGCAGCAGCCCTCAGTAAAGGCACTAAATTGAGAGCACAGTGAAGCCCCCTCTCACACCAGGGCATGGCGAGAGACAGAGTCTGTCCAAAGACCCACTGTCATAGCTCATACCTGTTTTCATGTGGCAACATCCAGAGCAGGGAGATGGTAATTGGGTCTCTTTGTTCATTCAGTCCTTAATCTCTCTGTTGAGACTGACAACGGGAGAGACCATTAGTGTCAGCTCTGCTGGGATTTTCTGTTATTAAGGCTACTTAAGCTTTTCCAAGTAAATAGCATGTGTCAAACTAACAGCACACAGTGATGGGCAAAAAAGCCATTACACAACTGCTCTCCCTTTCTATTGATCCACCCAGGTGCAAGGGGGAAGGGAAAAGACAAAACCCTGGAGACTTCAGCCAATTCTTTGCAATTCCCTGCTCCTCCCACTCATTATATTTCTATTTTACACTTTTTACAGGCAATACATTAGTCATTGCCTCCACTTCTTTCTCTTAACAGGAGGTTAATGACTGAGCATACAAGTCCCTCACAAAGCTTTGCTCACCATGCTGGATACACTTTGCTGTATAACTTAAATATTTTAAAAGTTTTGGTTTAGATTAGTTAAATTTCCTTCTACCATCAAAGGAGAAAGACAAACAACTGTAATGCAGGCATAGGAGTGTCCCAGCTTCTTTCTTGCCCCTTCCTCTGACCACAAAGGGACCTCATCTCTAATTTTCGCACACCTTTACTTAGATGGTGAGAACCCCACATGTAACAACAGACTGGCCATCCTTTAGAGAAAATATTTTGCTATGTCAAGGCTTTCCTCTCCTTACAGAAAGAGCTAGGAATTGTTTCTAGACTGTCTTCTGAACTGTCATTATAGCCCTTAGCTCCCATCTGAGGCTACAGGATTCCCAGCACCTTTTAACCACCATTCATTTTGCTGTTATTAAAGCAGCAAAGCCATTCCTCATGCCACCTTGAGTACATCTAACCTTACATATGCAAAACCTTAAGTAGAAAATAAGTATGATACTCGACCCTATTATATCACAGGCAATTCGCTTTTAACATTGATGATTTCACTCCAACTACTGATACCCAGAGAGCTACATATTATGTTATTGTTCATCTCCAGGCTACTTTTTTGGATCTTGGAATATTTAGTCTGTGGATCTCGATCTATAACAAAACATGCTGAAGAATTCTTTCTGCTAGGTGTAATGTCTGTTATTAAAATCCATGTAGGTTCTTTGAAGCAAACAGGGATTGCCACCCCGCAATACAACTCCAAAATACAAATTATAAAAGGAACAGTTGTTAATTCAAGTTTGGGTTCAACTGAACTATGGCATTTCTCCATTATATCTTACTTCTCTCTCTTTTGCTAGTTTCTTTATTGCTTTTCAAAAGAAAATCAAATGAGAAAGGGGAGAAATAATAGAGGGGAAGTTTAGACAGATAGAACTTAGTCCATTTAAAGTTAGGGATGCCAAAGGAAGGACAATTCAGCTACCTGCAAAGCCACTGTAAGGCACACACATTAAAACCAGATACCGTGACAGGCTGCAAGGCACAGATACCAGAGAATAGTTATGGTTCTTGCAGGAAAACATACCTTTTTATTTATGAACTTACTGGCTGTTCATTGTTCTCTGTTTAAATATTTCATGATGAACACAAGCAGCTGCATCACTGTTTCTTTAAGTACTCTGACATTTAAGCTGGTCTTTCAAAGAGATTTATGCCCCTCCATCCAAAAGGGGCAAAAAGAGAGGCAAAGATGAACAAAGGGCTCTGGAGCACTATGACCGTGGGAATGAGGTGCCCTCCACATGAAAACAGAAGAGCTCTTTAGATAGCAGAACGGACAGCCTACGAAATGTCACTTACTCAGCTTTCTCTAAAAGATGGGGAGTTTTAGGACCACCACATGCAGGAATTAATTCAAGCAAATGAGCAGGCTGTTAGATTTTTCCTCTAGAAGAACCTGATGGCCACACTGCCCCATCTCTCTCCCTCACCACCACCCTGCAAGAAAGACAAGGGACTGAGGATACATATCCACAGGTAGCCCAGATCCATTCTCCTCACTGACTGCAGAGCAAGCTTATGGAGATAGAAACAGAAGGCTGTCCACACTAGGCACTTAATTCGGAGGTTTTAAACATCCCTTTAGAGGAAAAATGTCTCTTTCCATTCACTTAAAGAGAGTCCCAGGCAGACAGGCTGGTTTAAGAGTCAAGTGTCCAAATCTGAATAGCCTGATGTTTCACTAGCACCTGAAAGACTTTGCAAAATTACCTGTTTACTTTCTCACATTCATTCCAAATCACTATGTTTAAAATATATTAGCAAATACAGGAACTACTTTTCCTTACCTAATTTAAACTAAAAAGCATGCTTTTTGTGCATGTATGTGAGGGGACAAGATTAGTCCCATTTCTGTTTTGGATATCGAAACCCAAAGATGGGATTCAGCCTCGGTGGTGGTTCCCACTGTTCTGCCACTACTGACCATTTCCAGTCTTTCCATAAGAATCCAACTCCGAGCAGATGCACAGATACATCTGGACAGGCAGGTCTGTCAGAAAGCACACCTGCTGTACTGGCAACTGCATACCTGCTCAGCACACTGCCTGCTTCCCATCTGTGGCACAAATAGAAAGGGCAAAAGGCTCAAAATCAGCTAATACAACTGGATAGCTACAACCTGGATATGTGCAAAAAAAAACCTAAAAATATCCCAAATACTTTCTGCTTTATATGTGCTCTTAAGAGTAAGCTCCAATAGAAACAGCAGAAGGAAACAAAAAAAAAAAAGAAGTTGAAGGAGTTGAAAGGAAAACATTCAAGGAAAATAACATATGTAAAGTCTTTTTGTGGGGTTCTGTGTGTTTTTATACACACCAGTTACTTACCAGGTCTTATTAATTATGGATGCTCCCAATATATATTTCTATAATAAGGTCAACAGCCATTATTTTTGTTAAGTCATTTGCTCATGTGAAAGAAAACCAGAAAACCCATACAACCATTTGACGTGAAGGTCTTCAACCACAACATTTCTCAAAGGTGTTACTCTAAAACTCTTACTAAATGTTTAAGGAAGCTTAACAGAGACACTGATTCCTGTTCCCTGCTCATCTGCACAGGAGGGCAATTTCCCTTTCACACACAGACAAGGATGAAGCCTCTGCTGATTTAGATGGTGCAATAGAAAATAACAGTAAAACGTTTTTGCAGAATGAAAGAGAAAGAAAAAAAATCAAGTCTCTCTGCAGTTTCATCAGGCTTTTTGATTTCTGATAACAATCAAAACAAGTGCAATGATTTTAGATGCCTACCAAAGCAGCACAAACTACATGGCATAAAGAAGCCAGGTACTGAGATTTACTCTAGTTCTCTCCCATCTACTCAGGATTGCTGTAGAGCATGTAGTAATGAAAAAATTTGATTCTTTATTCACCTGTAACATAGAACAATGCATATGATAAAAAATAATGAATAAAATTTCCTTGACAAAAGAGAACCATAGGGAATTTCTGAAAGTGATTCCATAAACAAAACCCAGTGATTTAATAGCAGGCAATTCTAATGTCCATATATTTTTCAAAAATTAAGGTAAAAACCATTTGATTGCTCATCTTTTTTGTATCAAAAACAAGAAGGAAAACACTGCCTGAAAGTATTACACGAGAGTATCCTTTATCTGCTGTATCATCTCATTAAGAGGGGAGAAGTGCAGCAGCCAACAGCTACCCAGGCTGTCTCCAGCTGTGGTCCATGGCAGAGGAACTGGATGTTTCCAAAGCAAAGCAGCACACTTGTAAACCCACCCCAGCTGTAGAGCAAATCATTCTGAACATCTAATCCCTACCAGCAGCTAAATGGACACATGGCTGTGCTGAAGTTTTGCCATTTTGACCCAGGAATAAAACCTCCCACAATTGCAACAGAAAAAAATACACTTCACTCAGCTTTACACCTTCTGAGGACAACCCAACGTGCCCTAAGATTTCATGTCCCAAAAGAAGATTACTGAAGAGTTTTTTCAAGCAGCAGACTCAACTGGCCTGTAAGTGAGGCATTGGGAGGAACTGATTTAATTTTAGGAATTAATTTTACATGTGACTTTAAAAATGTGAAAGCTTGGCATCTCTGGTGATAAACACAATCACTTGCAACAAAATATAAACTTTATAGTAAAATTTGACAGTTCTACTTTTTAAGCAAAAAGGTACTATATTTTCACAAATGTCTATTCAGTACAAATAAAAATAGCAGAAAACAGTGAATTGTTTGGTATACTTTTTTATATAGTATGACTGCTACTTCCCAATATTGTGCAGGGCTGTTTTTAGAGGGAATGATACTTCAATTATACTGGTGAAAAATAGTGGGTTTAAAATAGTTTTATTAATTATTCTGAACCACCTTAAAGACTGGTTACAATAAAAAAACCCTACATGTAACATTTTTCTTTTTGATAATTCACTGACTGTTTTGGGGTTTGGTACATTTAGAAAGGTTTTTTTTTTTTATTTTTAACTCTAAGCACCCACTGTATGTCAAAGTATACTTTGAAGAAATCCAGTACCTGCTCCATTTTGCTACACAATCTTAAAAACAACAAGATTAGCTAACAAGGTTTTGAAATCTTTCACACAAGACATATCAAATAACTTTTGACACAGTCAACAAATGAAATTCATATTCATGGAGCACACATATACTTGAAACATCTGATACAAAACAGTTAAAAGAACAACATTCATTCAATGGGTATTTCCAAATCAATTAAAAGACCTTCAAAAGGATGAAGATCAAAAGAGGAGTAGAAACTATTTCTCAAATGAAGCTGCACACTGCACAGCAAACACTTGCACCATTGTCACAGACACCTGCAAGCTCCAAAGCCAAAGTCCAATCAAGACAGAAGAAAGCAAAGATCACAATACTGGTGTCATGCCTGCTACTAATCACCTACTATGGAGCAAAACCATCTTCTCACCACGGCAAAAAAAATAGTATATATACATATGCCTCTGTATCTATCTCTACATGACAGATCTCTCATTAGACATTTTCATCCAAGCACACAAGATATTCTAATTGCTACCTTCCAAGGTTTATGAGTGAATTATGGAGACTTTACTTCCTTGCCTTCCCTCAGAGCTGACAGTTCCATCAGGGACACCTTAGTGGAGAATGAGCTCCCCTGACACTGTGGGGTCCTGAGAGCAGTGGCTCCTGTTCCTGCAAGGTCTCTTCTTAACGCCTAGGGTGTCTCATGTCTTCCTACTTTCTGCTTGATTTCCAAAGAAGCCCACAGTGCATTATTCCCCACCCTGCAACCCAGCAGAGGGGAGTGGGAGAAGGAACCCTCTGTGCAGGACCGTACAAGATTATATTTAGCCCAGTTTGAGCCTATCCTCTGTAAATTGGGCAACAAATTACTGACTGCACTGGGGGTGGGGAAGAAAAGCACATGCCCCAGCGTGCATGATCCTGCTGTAAGTAAACCAACTAATCCCTTTCTGAACTACTTGAGTCCTCCACAGCAATTATTTTAGAAGACAGACATGACATCAGTCAGTCTGCACTATCAATATCCAGACATTTCCATAAGGCTCTTGGATAAACTCTCAGATATTTTTTTCATGCCCTCACTGATAACCATCCAATGCAGAGTTGCCTCTCAGGGTGTGCAGGGTTGTGCGTAGCTTTGGACATCTCCAGCAGCAAGAGTCAGCAGTCCCTGGCTGCGTCAGGTGGTCAGCACACAGCACCAGGACTCAGTGCAAACAGAAAGAGATAAGGAGAGTCATAGGGAAAAAAAATAAAGAGCACTGGAGGTTCCTGATAAACCTACAGCATCACAGAAGCTGCAGAGGCAAGAGACATGCACTGCTCTGCTTGTCAAAACCTCCCATAGGGCTACGCTTCTAAGTAGGCAGACAAGAAATGTGGTTATAGCTGCTATTGATCAAGCCTTGGCATCGCCAACACAGAGAACAGGAGAGTAAAGACGAAGTTCAGACATCAACTTAAATTCTGTTTTCAAACTTCAGTCCTTCCGTGTAACATAATATCATAAGAAAAGGGAGCAAACAGCTCAGCTGCCAAAAGCTTGTCTAATTACCACGAATTTGTTTGCTTCACATTTCTTGAATTCCTTTCTCTTTGCCAGACAATTGACTAAGAAATACTCCTTTCCTCAAAAAAGCACCGAAGCAGAATAAATAGAACAACTAATATAAACTGGCAGCTGTAAATTAATCTATATAGCAGGCAGTCTGGAAGGCTTTGTTCATCCCTACGGCTTTGTCGGCTACAAACCAGAGGAAACAAAAACAACCCCAAATGCTCATCCACATCCGCACACTGTTCATTAAACAGCAGCACTAATACTTAATCTCACCAGATGCTGGGATGAAACGAGCAGCACAGTCTCAGTGCACTGAAGGGTGTTGTGCCAAACAAGAGCTGTTACAGCGCTGGCACAATTGTCTGAAAAACAAGCAGCCGTACACGCCTGCATGCACAAGCCAGCAAGCGAGCGAGTGCTTCCACTGCTGCCTAAGTTCCTTCAAAGGCTCTCACACTTTTTAAACTGGTATCATTTGAGCCTGTTACACACATATTACAGAGTAAAATTTATGGTTTTGTTTTTCCAAATTGACCCCTGTGCCCCCAGTTTATATTCACGCACTCTTAATTAAGAATTTTGAGTGATTATACCTATTTCTGTCATATTTATTTTCCCATTCTTGTCAATTTAAAAGAAGCTGAACCAAAGAAAAAGGATGGAGTTTCCACAGTGAAACACCCTAACTTATCACTTTCTTGGTAAGGAGAAAAAACCTAGAGATGTTCTGTAACTGCTAGTATAGCACTGGGTTATTAAGCACTTTATTCCTCAAACGTATCTCAAACACATTATTATATCTTAATCACTCTGCAACTATAGAAAAATGCTTATCGAAACCTCTGATGAGCAGATTTATAACTATTGCTTTAGCACTGAGTCGGGAATGAAAACATAAACAAAGAAGGCTGACTCTAAATGTTTATTACATTCATGTGATGATATTTGCCTCAGAGATACATTACCCAACATAAAAGTCTATTGTTTCATTCAACATAAATAGAACAGTATGTTCACTTGAAGCATTCCAATCCAAGCTCCCGGGCTCTTCAAAGGAAAAGGCGAAGTCAGTAAAAGCAATTTGGGTTTTTTTAAACTCTCTCTTGATTTATGGTGTCGTATGGAGAAAAAAAATCTTTGTATATAACTGTTCATATCAGATACTGCAGTATTCAAATATCATAGGGAAAAGCAATCAAAATAAATCAGTCTTCTCCTTCCCTGCCATTTAAATGTATTTCATCTAGGAAAGTAACCTCTAGCTGATTATGTGCAGCAGCAGCAGCATCAGCAAGAGTGTGTCACAGCTCATTTGCCAGAGCTGCAAGAATGAAGCTCATTCTGTGCTGGAGACATTCCTCCACAAGCAAAGTGAACAGGTGCTTGTGGAAATACTCACTTTATGAGGTCTGAGTTTTGCGTTCTTGATCTGTAGCACCACTACCAAAGAAAGCTGACAGTTTCAGGTACCCATGTAACAAAGCATTAAAAAAAAATTAATACTGAAACTGAGTTATTAACCAGGTCACTTCATACAGCAGTAGAATAAGTTTCTCAGGGAGGTGCTGGGATAACAAAAGGTTTACTATGCTGAAACATTAAAAACAGGAGTAAAACCAACTGAAAGATAAAAGACAGCACATTATGGCCACTGCCACCTTATGGTTTGGAGTGGATCCAGAACATTTTGAAGGCAGAACCTCCACAGCAGTGGACAGACAAGCATCTTCCATTGAGGAAGCACTCACAAAGCACCTGTCCAAGTACATTTGCCTCATTCATGTTCATTTCACCCGAACTCATCTTGAACCACAGTTGCTGGGGGTTTTTTTTTTGATCCTTATTTCTGTCAGATATTTAAAGACCAAAGTGCAAGACCACCAGGATTGAGCATGAAGACCAACAAGGTGAGCAAAGTGAAGCTTTCCTTACACTCATAATATATTTATATATAGCAATTTAATATATATATATTTGACACATTCATATATTTCAAATATATTTATATATGTACATTTTTATTCACATTACTTTCTACACTCTGCATTATGGTTTATAAATACCTAAGATGACTTTTCCCTCATCCTCCTGTTCTGTAACACCACCCATCACACTGAACCTGGTAACCCTACTCTGGGCACCTTTAGCATGTATCCCTACAGCTAGGCTCTAGCCAGCTCCAAACCCTGCAGCTTCAAGCTCCAGCATCTCTGCCCTGGGGTAAGGCAAGCCCTGGCCACACTGGTCTCACCACCAACACCGCACATAAACATCCTGTCACTGCAGAAGAAAGCTTCTGCTCCCCATCAAATGCCCTCCAGTAACAGCTGGACCTGAGATGTCTCCTCTGAGCAACTCCCACCTCTCTTTGCATCATCAGTCCCTCCACCCTGCCCTGGCACAGGATAAGCACGTGTCCAAGAGAGCTTGTTTTTGGCTTGGCTTTGCACTGCAGGCCTTGCGCTTGTGCTCCCACCCAGGCTGAAGGGAACTGCAGCAAGCCCCAAATACCAGCCCTGGCATGACCTGCAGCTGCTCAGCTGGGAAGCAGCAGGGAGAGGACAGCAGAGGAGCACTTGTGGAACTCTAACCCCAGGCAAACTGATGCACATATTCACCCTGTGTCTGGAAGGACTGCATCACTAAAACGTGGAGAAAACCTTGGATATAAGGGCTAAAAGGGTTACAGCAAACTGTCAACATACCCATTTCTATCTCTGTAAATTGTGCAATTCCTTATGGGAAGGATTATGTCCCCAGAGCACCATGCTGTGGCCAAAACACACCCCCACACCCCTCCTTGCAGTGCCTCCTCGGATAATCCCCAGCAAATAAATCCTCTCCCTGCCAACGGTGCTGTCAAGTGCTAACGGAAACAGTAGCTTACAGGAGCAAAACTATTTCCAACCTTCACAGGCAAAAGCCCCCACAACTCCAGGCCACCACATCCCTTCACGGAAACACAAACAAAACTATGCGTGAACAGCAACTGTGTTTAGTTCTCCTACCTGTGTGTGCACATACATGCATGTGTGTGTATATATATATACACATATACATATATATTGCACTGCCGTCTGTCAGAGGCTTCTACCAGCAGCTGCAGGAGGCAAATGCCCCCCTGCCTAATCCCCTCCCCATGTGGGAAAAGAGCTCATTTTACTAGCTGAATGCATGCTATGTATTTTCTTTATCTATACCTATCATTAGACATTCTTTTCTCTGTGTCATGAATGAATTGGGGAAGAGTCACTGATTTCTAATGAGGAAGAGCAGAAAGGCAGGGTGACAATAAAGGGACCCTGTATTAACCAAATATGCAGCCCAGACAGCAATACCGAGGCCTTAATCTCTGTCTGGGAGAAGTGTTGCTTAAAGCTTTCACTAAAAGAGAAAGGGAGAGATTTCACATGGCAGGTGCTGCACTTGCTGCAGCAGTGTAAAACTCCATTATTCCAGATTTCTGGTGAACATCGGAAGAGAAAGAAGGAAAAGAAGAAAGGAAACAATACAAGCAGCAGCCTCAATGAAGAGGGAAGGAATGGGAATCCTTGCTAAATTCTCACATTATTATGGATTAACAAATTTAAACACATTAAACAACATGATGGGCCAACACACTTGTTCCTCATCTGCAAGCAACTCAGGCCACATTTTGTACTGGCACTGCTACCCACATGACTGGCGATGCCATACAGGACAGACACAGAGCATAACAAAACCCAAGTCTGCACAACTCCATGGCACAGCTTTGCCTTCACATCCCTTGTGCTGGGAGCCTGCTCTCATCTCTTCCCTAGAGGATGTTCCTGCCTCTTGGCTGAAGCACCACAGGCCTCTTCTGTGCCCATTCAAATGCACTGCTGGTGCAAAACATTTCCCTGCTCATGAAATCTGGAAGAGCCTTTGTACACCTCTCTCCCTCATTCTAATTTGTTTCAAACCCAAGGAGAAAATGTATCTTGCCTTTCCTGCCTGAGCTTCTTAAAGTCTCTCTGTAACAGAATTACTTAAGTGAAGTGTTCTGGCATAAAAATTGTGTGGAAGACTCTTAAAAATGACCTGCCAAGGAAAACATATCCTCTGCCCCTGCAATATTAAATTACTTATTTATGTGAATAGAAGGAAAGCTCCTGTTTATTACTTGCATTAGAAATTCATGTCTTGCCTCTCCTGGGATGCCACATGAATGACTGGAAAGGTGATGTCAGGGTAAGCATCACGGCAAGAGTGCCAAAGGAAAGGAAAAGTCCTTTTTGTTACTTTGTTTTGTTTTGGATTATGTTCAGGAAGATGCATCGCGTCAATACAATTGCCAAAGTGTTTCCTGCATCCTACCAGTCTGCAGCCTAGAGCTGGATACATGCCCATCCCGACCATGCTGGTCCTCCCTGGAGACCTCCAACACATTCAGAGAAGACTGTGGGGTTTGAAACACTGTTATGGTGAAAAGTAAAGCAGTCAAGAGAAAGAGAAGACCCTTTCAGGTTTGCTAGGTGCAACACTGAAACAAAAATTATATAGTTTTCTTCTTTCATTCACAGATGAACTGCAAGCAAATAAAGCAGTGGGTGTGACTGCTAGACCTGGTGAGGAGTTTGCAAAGCCTAATCTTCCCAATCATCAGCTTCATAAAACACACAAGTAACACTGACACTCATATCTCACGGACTAATCTCTACAATCCACACAAATTTACAGCCCTTCAGCTCAAAGCACCATGACTTCATATGTTCACCCAGCTGTACCAAATGTATCCTGAACCTTGTATTTCTCTCCTTCTACAGTTTCACCTCAGTCTGTTATCCTTCTTTCATCACTCTTCCCTAAAAACAGCTTACTGTTATAATTTAAAATAACAACAATGCTGCTTAACCATTTCAGATAAACCTTTTATCAGTCATGTTCATATCCCCAAAATAATGTTGCTGTCATTCAATTCTCACACAATATATAAGTAGTTGCCTTAACTCTCTAGACCAGATACCCCTTCCAAAGTCATGCCACAGTTTAGGATAAAAGAACACTATCTGCAGCTATAGGAGTGACAGGGTAACATCATGAAAAATTACCAGAAAGTTCTGATGAATATATAAGCATTTATGATGAATATATAAGCATTTATTATGTGACTATAATCTGATTAAATATCCAGCAACAATTATGCTGTAGCAAAAGAACTGCTTTGCCTCCAGAAATTAACATAAGCACTTATTTATGGAATTCAGGAAATCAAGTTTAGGTCACTGTTATCCAATCCCATCTTACCCAGAAAAAGGATGCTGCAGATATTGAAGGACCATATAGAGTCAAGGGAGAGATAGTTTTTCTTCCTCCTCTTCCCTAGCCATATACTTCTGGCCATTGCAGGAGGCAAGGAGGAAGAGCTTTTGTTCCAGCTAAACCAATACAGCTGCTCATTTTCCAGCCTTGTCTTGTTATACAAAAGAAAGCCCATGAGAGAAAATAAGGGGTAGGTCAGGACATTCTGGAAAATATTATCAATTAAAATGCTCAACCAATGTCCCTACACCTGTTTAGGTTCATATTTATACATTGCTGAGAACAGAGAAAATACGAAGTCTACAAAGGAAGGTTAAGATTGTCATTGCAAAGGGGAAAAGAAGAAAAATTAAAAGAAGTACAAACTGCCATCCTGCCCTTACCACCCAGAAATAAACTGTTAAGCAGCACAAGCAGAATACAACAATGGAGGTAAGCTAACAAAACTAAGCACAAAAATCATCAAAAATTATGTCTAATATAATGTTCCTCTTTGACAGGGTAACAAAGAAAAGCAGTGTATGCATCTTGAATTCAGTAAGGCTTTTGAGACCAACAAATGAACTAAGAAAATACAACCTATGGGTGTAAGCTGGGTGCCTGAGTGGTTTAGAAAATCAATAGCTCAGTAGTTCTCTCTGACAGTTTCCTTATCAAACTGTCCTGCAATTTCTGATAGGCTGCTATATGCTGGGTCCAGTTTTGTTCAATAGTTCCATTTGGGATCAAGAAAACAGAGACAACACTTGTGAAATCTGTCCCCAACATCAGAATGGGTAAAGTTTCAAGTTCTTTAGAGAGAGAGACAGATCACTTTTCAAAGTAATTTCAAATTGCAGAAATGGTATGGAATAAAGAGGATGCAATCAATAAAGTGCAAAGTTCCACATTTACATAGGAATAATCAACACTACTAATGCAAAAATAGGAATGAACTGACTAAGCAGCAGTACTGGAAAAAAACACCTCTAAGACACAGTGAACCAAAACCTAAATGGAAATGAAGAATACAGTGCTGAAGGGTAAAAGATACCTCTGAGGCTGGACACATTAGTAGTGGCTAGAGAACTGTTGATTTTAGTAGGCAAAGGAAGAAAAATGCAGAGGCTCTTTTGTGTGAATAAGATATGCCAGTGTGACTTAGATTGTGATTTAAAACCAACTTTATTAAACTGACACAAAAAATAAAGTGATGTTGTTGTTAAGCAGCCCATGTTTAATTAATTTAGCGTATCTTGATAAAGAAATCTGAGGCTAGTTATCAGAGTTATTCATGTCCCTCCAGAGCTCTTTACCTCAAAAATGGGACTAAGTGAAGTATGGACAATGATAATGGGTATTTTTCACTTTATTCACTTTGAATGCGACCACTAGACCATATTAAATTACAGTAAAACTCACCAGTGAGTTTTCTGAGAGAAGCAACTTCTATATCATCCCATTTTTGCTAATCAAATTGCTTTTAAAATGTGCATGAAAAGCTGAGCACTTGCAGCTGTTCACTGGAAACTGAGCGAAATGAAACAGTCCCAGTGCTGAACCTCTCCAGTGTTAACTCCAAACCAGCACAGGTCTCACCACTTTCTACAGAGCTAAACAGCTTCTTCATGTCAGAAATAAATTTTAACCACCTTTATGAGGGAAAACTGATTTTAGTGTGCCTTTTATTTCACAATTAGAAGCATGCAGCATACAAGATCATTGTATTAATCACTATTAAAATCTTAAAATATGAAAACCTCCTTTAGCAAGCTGTCAATTGCCATCCTTCTTACTGTGGAATAAGGTGCTCTTGCACTTTGACTATTAAAGCAAAGTGTGCATTTCCCAGTTAACATAATCCCCTACTGACTACACCACATTACTTGTACAGTACAGTCAGAGACACCAGGGGATTTTCAACAAACTCTCAAAAAGACTTTCTCTACTTCAGGAAACATTAAGTATAATGGTGTCCACAATTACATAAATTGGAAATAATCCTGGAGACCCTATTCTCCATAGATAACAGCAGTTATACGTTCTGCAGTCTTTCTTAATACGCAGGATATCCATATCCCACCATATTACTATTGAGCATATTTATGATACCAGAAGCAGCAGTGTCCTACCTATTTACTACCATGATGGAAAGCATTATGGAGAGCCAGGTGAACATGCCCACCAAAGCAGTTCCAGAGTGGCCAGGCCTGAAGCAACCTACATCCTTTGAGAAGACTCAAATCAGGAGTGCAATGAGATGAGAAAGATGAAAAGGTCAGACAGACAAATAAAGCAGCAATTAGACACAGAGGTAGCTGGGTCCAGTGATGTGACCAGAATACCTATCTGTATTCCAGTCCCAGGTCTGACAGAGGCTTTCTCTGTGCTGTTGAGAGAGTCATTTAATTTTCCTACACTTGTGGTTTACAAGCTGCAGAGACACTGATTCCAGATTTACTGTGACATACAGTGATACTGCAAGTGACACTACCATTTACACCCAGCTAAGTTTCTTAGAAGGAACACAAACTATGACAGTAGAGAGTATGGGGAAATAATGTAAGGGAGGAAAAGGAAAAAACAAAGAGGAATGCAACAAACAAACAAACCCCAAATAAACAAACAAACAAACAAAACCTGAAACAAGGAATTTACAACAGAAGTTTGAAACTTACTCTTTAACTCAAGATTAAAAGTTTGAAAAATCCTTAATGCTTCTGAAATACAGGTTTCCATTAAGCCATGTTATAGCAAAAACTCCACAACCCAGCACAAAGCAAGCCAGCCTCTTCGGACGGTCGATGCAAACAAATATATACAAATAAGGGGTGTGTTTATTTAAGGAATATTCTCCAGGATCCTTATACTGACTGATCACAATGAATCAGGGCACACGTTTTAGGAAAACAGCATATTAAAAAAAAAACTTTACTGATTCGCTTTCTGAAGGCTTATTTAGGGTACATTATCAAATTGTCCATGAGGCAAAAATTTCTGCTAGCCAAAAGGTACCTCTGATTTCCCCTAGCTTCGGCCACTTATTTTCAGGAAGACAGGAACACTGTGTGAGTGTCCTGAAAATTGGCTTTGTTGGCTCAGTCTTCTACTTTGAATGGAGCAGAGGTTCATAGGCAATGTAATTTCAGAAATTACTAATGCTACTCAAACTACCATATGCCTCTATTTTTACACTGCCCTCCATTCTTCTGCCAGATGCTTCTCTTCTTTCATTTCATCTGCTTAATGAAGCTCAGCTATTTAGGCCCCAGTGCTTTGATTTTAGAAAATTATGTAAGGTACTTTATAAAAATACATTATCATTATTATTATTATTAAGATGATGACTGACTGGCTCAATTTTTTTCAAAAAAGGTAACATTTAGGTTAGCTGTTCAAAAAGGTACTTGGTGGCACCAACATCCCAGCTTCCAGAGGGTGAAACCAGAGACCAATCTCCATCCAGAATTAAAACAAGCACAAGACACTTACAGCAGATATGGTCATGCACTTAGAAGTGTATATGACATTTTGTCTCCATTTGGGAAGTGGGTTGTTTTTGTACTGACAAAGAAATGGCAATGAAATATGGATGATCTAACAGTCTACAGGTCTGGATGCTTATCTAGGATCTCAGTGTACATGATTCCAGACCTGTGGATAGTTTGATTATCCTGGCATCCCTCTGAGTCTAGCAAATCTCATTTTGTCTTTATGCCCCCATCATACTCAACGAATTCAAACTGCTAACTTGCCTGACCTTAGAATACAGGCTGCTACACGTTTAATTTTTAATTTGCCCTAATCAAAACACTGAGGAAGGAATATAGAAGTTAAAAAGCAATATTCAAACTCACATTTATCACTACTCTCAAGGGTGCAATTCATCTACCCTGAGGAAGCCAAACAAGGGTGGAAGGTCTCATTTGGATGCCTTCTGGCACAGCAAGGACCACTGTGACAAAAGCAGAGCACAGCAGTCACAAGAAGTTGTGCTGCTCTGGGTAGAGAAGTTACAGAGCAGATGCAACCTCCATAAGGAATCCTCACAACCCACCATCTGACTTACAGAGGGGTACCACCACTTCTGAACAGAAGTGAAGAGGCAAGGCTGGAAGTAACTCACAGCTGTAGGTGCTCAAGATCACCGCCAAAAGCTGCTGTTACCCCCACAGGGTA
Source organism: Dicrurus megarhynchus (assembly GCA_013399195.1). Taxonomy (NCBI): domain Eukaryota; kingdom Metazoa; phylum Chordata; class Aves; order Passeriformes; family Dicruridae; genus Dicrurus; species Dicrurus megarhynchus. The sequence goes on along the minus strand of VXAD01004809.1, from coordinate 117,095 downwards.
AAAGGAGTTCTAAAACTGGAGCACAGCTCTCACTGCATCCATAAAAGCAGCTGCACTGCCTGGGAACACAAAGCATCTCAGGTGTCCTTTAATGCACTGGGCAGTTCCCAAACTACCTAGGGGACAAGCTCAGGAGGCGAGAAAGGCACCCAGGGTCAGTAAATGACATCAATTAAGAGTTTCAGAGTTGACCTACTCATTTCTGTTAGGCAGAGAGACTGCACTTCCACATTGCCCTTCTATATACGGTGTAACAGGCCAAAAGAGTATTTTTCTTTACCAGATGAGATGAGCTTTTGTATTTCATAACACAGCTGTTTTTACTGACAAGTGAGATTTTAAAGACCAGTTAAGCTTCTTGCATACAAAACCACCGGTAAGAGGAAAGAGGTCAGGTCCCCACCTGTGTCAGGAAGGAAAACATTAACACAGCTTTAGAGCAGTCGGTTCAGCGTTAGCTTGTCTGCTTTATTTTTAATGAACCGTGAACAAGCCAGCAACTTGGACTAACAGTTGATACCTTGACCCAGCACATACATAAAACCAGACATAGCCCCAGGGAACAGGTTTACTCCCCAGGTCAATCTAACCAGGGGAAAAAAGTGTTACATATGGGTTTGGGTTGATCTAATTCAGCCACTGCACAAACGGGGGCCAAATACACTGCAGGAATGACCCATGCCACGAGGGGCAGCTAGCAGGTCTTACACAGGCCAGAAAAAAGGAGCCTATTAGTGCAGGGCTGCAGGAGAGGTTTCATAGCACGCAGTGACCCTCCTTCCTTCTGTGCCTTCCGCTGCTCAGCATAATGACTATGCAGGATAAAGCACTATGCAGGATACTGGAGCAAAAGCTGTACAAGAGGGTAATGGCTTTCTGATCCATCAACTAGAAATGGATATTCAGCTATTTGTGTTCAAGAGGTATCTTTCTGAAATAGCTTGTGATATCTATGCTGCAGATAATGAGTGTTGCAGGAAATTCCCTTAGCACGAGGAAATTTACCCGGGCTCTTTTTTCTCCTCTTACACTAGGGTAATGCGACAGTTCCCAAATCCTAATGCACGTATTGCTTCTGATTTGTATCTTACAGCAAATAATCACAAACACTTGCCTTGAGGGGCTGTAAAAGAAACTAGGCTATTACAATTATTATTTCAGTTCTTGCATGCCCACAGCAAAGATTACCATGGGACTGAACAACCCTCCTAACTTAGCAGTTAGTCCATCCTAACAGATGGAGTCAAAGTATTTCACTCTCTCTTCTCTGCTTACAGTAGCTTTTTAGGCAGGTGAGCACAGATGGCAAAATGGCCTTTTATTTCAGCAACAGCTGGATCCAAATGATGTCAGCAGATAGTAGGTAAAGAAATACACAGGACAGGCTGGAAAATCAGTAATAAAGTAACCCTCATGAGTAGGTACTCCCCTCTCCTTGTCCATTTTGGAAAGCCACAAATGCACCAAACATTTCCTGTAAGGGGCAAGTGAGGAGAAGGGAAATCCTAAATTTGATCCCCTTCTAGTTTAAGGATGTTGTAACAAGTTTTACATTTATGCCCTAACCTTTAAAATACTAACATTAAAAACTCATGAAATAAAACATATGAGCACAGTCAAAAGCACTCCTGAGAAAAAACTGGGTGTCTGGAGGTTGCTGGCACTCTGTGGCCACCTACTCCTGTCCCCGACTTCCATTACTGACTAAATGACCCACTTCCCTACCCCACTTATTTTTTTCTTAAAAGTATCAGGAAATGAAAGCTTGCCTTCCTTCCAGTATATGAATGGTAAGTAAGAAAACTGAGTACACTCACATAAAAAAAAATCTCTGTAAACAGTGAAGACAAAGATTATCCATTACAACCACCAACTGCCATGGGAGCAGAGCTTAACCCAGACATCAGGGAAACATCTGCCTCCAACATCACCACTGATTCCTTCCGAAAACAGAATTATCAGTTCCCAACCGATGCTGACAGACGTGTAAGTATGGGACTAGTACTGCCTTACACAGTATTTCCTCACCTGAGCACACTGAGGACAGAACTGGCAAAGAGAGGGAGTGGAGGCAGGACATGGTCACTGATTAACAAGTCCAGGCACTGCTTCTGCACAGCTCAGCAGTGAAAAAAAAATCATCTTACTGGAGAGCCTGGTATTTCTTGAGCCCTGTGGCTGGTCCAAGTTGGTCCTTGTGTTGGTTTAATCTTAGCTGGATGCCAGGTGCCCACCAAAGCTGCTCTATCATCCTCCTCCTCAACTGGACAGGGGAGAGAAAATATAATGAAAGGCTCATGGGTCAAGCTAAGGGCAGGGAGAGATCATTCACCAATTACCATCACAGGCAAAACAGACTCGATTTGAACACACTACCAATCAAACCAGAGTAGGATAATGAGAAGTAAAACCAGATCTTAAAAGCACCTTCCCCTCACCTCTCCCTCCTTCCCAGGCTTAACTTCATTCCTGCTTTTCTGCCTTCCTCCTCTGGGGAACCAGGATCAGGGGAAGGACTCCTCAAACTCTTCCCCTGCTCCAGCCTGGGGTCCCTCCCACAGGAGACAGTCCTCCACAAACTTCTCCAACATGAGTCTGTCCCACGGGCTGCAGATCTTCACAAACTGCTCCAGCGCGGGTCCCCTGTGGGGTCACAAGTCCTGCCAGCAAACCTGCTCCAGTGTCGGCTCCTCTCTCCACGAGGTCTCATGGGGCTCCAAGAGCCTTTTCCAGCTCAGTCTTCCCACCGGATCACAGCCTTTTTTGGGCTTCCACCAGCTACGGTCCACCATAGACTGCAGGTAGATCTCTGCTCCCACATGGACCTTATGGGCTGCAGGGGCACAGCTACTTCACCACGGGCTGCAAGGGAACCTCAGCTTCAGCTCTCGGAGCACCTCCTTCCCCGCCTTCCTCACTCATCTTGGTGTCCGCAGAACTGTCTCTCTCACATATTCTCACTCCTCTCTTCTCTGGCTGCAATTTGCCTCTGTGCAGTAACTTTTTCCCCTTCTTAACTCTGTTATCCCAGAGGCACTACCACCACCAGTGATGGGCTCAGCCTTGCCCAGCTGGGGGCCCGTCTTGGAGCCAGCTGGCATTGCCTATATTGAACAGAGAAAGCTTCTGGCAGCTTCTCAGAGAAGCAATCCCTGTAGCCCACCTGTTACCAAAACCTGGCTGCGCAAACCCAATGCACTCCTCACCTGGAGAAGGGCCATTCCCAGCTTCCTGCAGGCCTGCCTGATCACTATGGTCATGTAAGTCTTTGTGCACCTGGACATTAAGCTTAGCCCAGTATTGGTGAGTTACGGGATTTGCTGTCATTTGAACCTGAGTAATTGCACAACCAATCTGTATTTGTTACTGTGCTGTTACTCAGAAATGAGTTATTGGTCTGGTGTCCGATACTGTACCCTGCACTGGACATCAATGGGGTTGTCTTTAAAACCCATCAAGAACTCGTTCACTCATTCCTTAAACATCCGACCACTAGTGATTTGACAGCAAAGAAACTAAGGCAAGAGAGGAGGGAATGCCTGCAGAGACCCAACACTTAACGCAGTTTCAAATATACCCAGGCTGTAAGTTTGCCATGAAGAAGAGAGACAAGTGCAGGATCATCAGGATAGTCAACCACCAACACAAATCTAGTAATGAGAACAAAGGTGGAGGAAAGGTTCTCTTTTTGGAGGCTAGTTTTGTGGCAGCAAGAGATGCTGATCTCCTTTTAAAACAAAAATCAAGAGATTACTTTTTACTAGCTTGAAATTTTGACCAGCATGACCACTCTTCGTAACACAAGATGAAAACTTGCAATGCCCTGTCCAATCATTCCCAGAATGAATGACCTCCTGATGAGATTTCATTGCTTCCCCTATGAAGCTGAATACCCAAGATAAACCACTTGGTGCAAACGTCCTTGGCTGCTATTTTTTCTGAATGGTTACATTTTCATCATCGTCATCACCTTCACCAGATGCTCACTGCTCAAAAGCTCAGTCAAGGGTGAAGGACAAAAACATGGCAATGATGTAAGGGCAGCTGTGAAATGATTACTCCAGATGAAATCGATAGCAGTGTGCTACTGTTGGGAGACCAGCAGTAAAACTGAAAGCTACTGAGCCAAAAGTGGTTTGTTTCATCTTCAATCAGAAAAACACGGTGTATAAGGACCTGATTTAGTTTCCCTCAGGTTTTTAAAGCACTGTTCCAATATACAAAGTGTGCAGCTTCCACAGATCTCCAGGCATCCCTTCCAAACCCAACTGTTATGTGGTATGAATGAAATTTGAAAATATTAATCATCATACATACTGGGAGAATATGAAAAGACTTTGCCATTTCTGAAATAAATTAATCTGTACAATGACTGTAATAAGAATTCCGTTTCAGGGCTTATGTTGCACATATTCTACCTGCCAGAAGAAATACAAGATACTAGTGGGTCAAAGGATGGTTTCATATGGGAATATAATTGCATCCAGTGGTGGGCTGAACGTTCCTTCAGCAAGGGAATATTCACAATAAGCCTGTTCTAAAGTCCTATGTACAATTCAGCTAGAAGAAAAAGTCCCACATCCTTCTCTGAGAGAACAGGAGGCTGCTACTGCTATTAACTCATTTTGAGACTGCCTTAACAACTTAACTGTCCAAGACAACTACTGGCAGTGTCTTATTTTAAACCTACTGTTGGGAGAGAAGCTCCAAAATGAAACTAATCTTAAAGACAGGAGAATTAAGCTACTTTTGCATATAGGCTATGCAAGTTCTCTTTGTCAGTGACTTTGCATTAATAAGCACAGTTAATATTACCTCCAAAGAACAATGTGTTTGTAGGATAATATGTACGATATCAAGTTTCATGAGACACATGTTCAAAAATTAAGAAAGCATGTTCTGGTTTTTGAATTTGTCCACAAAATGATGGATGTGTCTTTCAAGAAGCAGTTCTGAAACAATTTATCGGTCCTGCTTTACTCGTCTGCCCATCAGGAAAGACAATATTGTAATATGTGCTGGCTCACTTGGAGTACAACAGAAGGTGAAACAGAAACAACAGGAATATCTACAACAGATGATCTGACCAGCTAACTAAAAGCATATTCTACAGGGAAACCTCAGCTGCTTCTTTCACAAGAGGCCAGGGACACAACAACCCTGATGCCTTTATATGACAACAGATCTGCCCACACTGCCTTCATGAAAAAACGTGATCTAAAGTTGGATCTTTTGGAGATTCTGTATGGGTTTTCACATCTATTTGGTTTGCCAACTCAGAGGTTTTCACATGTGGTGAGACCCAGCTCCACACTTACCTCTGTCTGAGCAGCTGGCATTGCTCTTCCTCAAGAGGTTAAGAGGCACCTAACACACAACACCACCCACGTTGACTTGCAGCCCCTGGAAAGGCTCGTGGCTGCACAGATGGTGCCACACCACAAAGTATTCCCAACTTGCCTTCCCCTCCTGCTTAGGGACCAAGTAAGACAGAAGCCATTCTTATAGCTACAGATCTCCCTGAAACGGAAAACACCAAACACCTGGTGCCATTCCACCAGCTCTCCTGCAACACTATCACATTACATTTTGACTATCATACAATAAAGAGCACTCTGTCTTCATTAAATGAATGAGGAAGTGGCAAGCTGGGGTTAGGGAGAGGAGGGCAGCGACAAGAGAGCAAACATCCTGCAAAACATGTTCAGTCCTGGACGCTACTTCTTGGAGATCTGTAGCAACAACACTAGGCAATAACCTAGTATTTTGGTTCAAAAAAAGAAAAAACCAAAACACTCAAACCTTCAGAATAGGCAGAAAATTACTCCTCTCCATACCGTTCTGCAGAAAGTGTAATACACAGCCACAAATTCTCTTGGGTAGGCGCATAGTGCAATTTTCACAATATTCAGTATTTTCTGACTTGAATCAGTAGCTTCTCTGAGCCCATAAAAAAACCTAAGAAATATCTGAAGAAAACTGAGGATACCAGCTCCTCCATCTTTCCTTAAGAACAGAGCCTCACTTTTACAGTATTGTTAAAGAGTTAAGACTGAGGAAGTCCCTTTGCTGGGAGGGGAGACTGTCACCTGCTGGCACAAGAGAAAAGGGTATCTCAGCACACTTACAGGGAACCATGTGCCTACAGCTCTATTTTCTGCACAGATCTATCTGCTTCCCAAGAGGCCACTGCTGCACTCCCCAGCTAGAACAGACTTCACAGTGAATTTTCTCATGTAGAAAAAGCAGCGATGCTGGTTTATGACAGGATTCATTCCCTTAAAAATGCTTTATCAGCTTATGCATGGTGGAGGACAAAACTGGTCACAGAAAGCATTTTTAAAAGAGGAGTGTGCTTGTCTTCTTCCCCTACATCAGTGAGCAAGGTTTCACATTAGAAATCAGGACCAAGTTCACTCTGTACTACTCACTCATCCGTGGTGTGCATCTGGCAGGCCCACGCTATCCCCATAAATGCAGAAGCTCTTCAGAAGGACTGAGTCCTTGGGGTGCCCTCCCACAACAAAACCATCAGGGAGAGCAGGGAGCCCATCTTACATCTTTGGACTGCAGAAAGAAGGGAAGAGGCATCAGTGCAGCTCTGCATTGGGTGCAGCTGGTAGCATGGGCTGTCGGGGTGCTTCCCTCACAGGTACAGGAAGAAGAGGCTGCCTTGCTCTTGAAACTTTTTGAACCCACTTCTGGTGTCTCTCCTTTCTTGCTTGGTGATGGAGGGAAGTAGCTCCATCTAGCCAGATATCTTGCAGTGCTCCTCAGCAAGCACCCCACCAGGGCATTCACCCAGCACTGAAAAGATTTGGATGTTTGTCACTGCATTCCGAGGTCTCCCCCTGAGATCTGAAGGGATGCTGTCTGCTGCAACTGTTCAGAAGAACAAGCAGCACAGACAGGGAGCACAGTCCTCCCAGCCAAACCCCTTGGACATAATAAAGAAGTGAAATGCAGGACTTGGTGCAGTGTGGAAAGCAGCTGCCTACCTCCTGAGTAAGACATTTTGTCCAGAAGATTTCCATACAAAATAAGCATTGGAGTCACTAAAAAGCTCTCCCAGACAAGAGTGGCTGCCAAGCCAATGCACCAGCAGCCAACAAAAAAAGCTGGAAGAATCTGTGGAGACAGGGCAGCTCCCTTGAAACTGGAAACTGATGGCTGAAAGGATGCTGAAAGGATGCTACAGTGTTTGCTGTAACAGAGCTGCCCACTTCAACTTGGGAGAGAAGGCAACATTGCAAATGCAGACAATAGGAGCTCCTACAATAATTGAAGGGAAAAATACTGAACTATTTAAAGACATGTCTTTCTCTCGCAAGGTGTTTAAGTTAAAAAGCACCACAGGAATTTCGAATAATGGATAAATTTCAAAGACATTTGTGTGATACCCTGTCAGACCTAATGAAGAGGTAAGGTTTTGGAGACAAGTCTGTGAGACTCAATTCTCCTAACAATTCACAAGTAAGGACTCCTGTTGAACTACAAGGCAGTTTGTCCATTGCATCAAGTGCTCCTTCTTGAAGTGACAGCTCACACATCCATGTTTACATACTACAACTGCCTATTACTAATCAGACACTACCATTTGAGGCATGATGGCTAACTTCACCAAGGTGCACTCCAGGGACATAGCTGCCACAGCCCTGACCACACACTGGTTAAGATAGAAACTGCCACAGTTCTCCAGCTGTTACTACAGGAAAACTCCATGCAGGAAAAAAAAGTATGTTTGGGATTCTGACAGTGCCTGGATAAAATATACATGCAATCCAAATTCTCCTTGTAGGAAGCTCCAAGTTGAATTATCAACAAATAAACCAAATCTTAGAATAATATTATTATTGCAAAATAGCTTAGAATTGAAAAAAACCCCATCAACTCACAGATTTATTCAAAGGAACTGGGAGTCAGTAAGATCTGAATATCTGTTTAAAAAGTGGTGATTTTAAAGTCTAAAGTTTTCATTATTCATAGCTTCGATCAGCAAGTTCAAAATCAAACTTCCAACGTGAACTTAAATATCCCAAAACTGGGTAGTTTCAGAAGTGAAGTAATATCATTGCTGCATCTTCAGATTTAATAAACTGAGTCAACTTCCTCTGCATTTTCCCCCACCCACCCCCATCCCTGTCAAAGCAATTCACCCCTCTGATAATTCAGGTACGCTAGAGGGAAGTGTTGCAGGACAACACTTAGTATCTCCTCCTCTCCCCGGCAATTCAATAGAAGGTAACAAAAGACTCAGTAATGGAGACCATTGTCTGAATGAAAAGGTCCAATTTTACAAGATTCATCACAAAGTCTCTTATTCATCAGCAGCCTTGGCACTCTTACTCTTCTACCTCACACAGACATTTCTGGAATGTGTTTCAGGCTGCTGAGGGGAAAAAAAAAAAAGGTAGTTCAGCAGGAAGCAGCAGAGGGTAAAGAAATGAAGAATCTGAAATCGATCCTGTTTCTGTCCTCCACAGCACAACTTCTGTCAGAAGCATCAAGCAGAGCAGGATTGTCCCCTTGGTGAGCACAGTTTTCTTTTTACTTTTTCTGTTTCGATACCTCCAGTAACATTGACAAACTACTTACACACAAGAACAATACTTGCAATTTTGCATCAACAGACTTGTAGCTGTTCTCTTGCAAGGCATCTGAGATTTTATACAAACTAGATTTGCAGATTGAAAACAACAGTTGTATTTTCACCTGCTTAGGAAAAGTTCTACTTGAAAAGTTTCCTCCTTGCTAGACTGCATGCCGATTTACTAACAGACCTGCTAGGATAAGGATACACAGAAATTCACTTCAGAAGCTGCAGGAGGTTTTACTACCATTTTTATGAGAAGAATATTGCCCTGCTTGCTCTGATTCAAAGCTTATAAAAAACAATTAAGAGATTGAAACAAAGTCAGCAGAACCAACATGGGCAAGAAATGTCTTATTTGAGTACTGGACCTGGCATCTGGGCAACCTTTGCAAGAGTGCCAGTCTCCTCTCAAAAAATACCTTCCCTGCATTTTCAGAGGCAGTTCTGCCTTGGACCAGGCAAGAGACAAAATAATAATAATAATCATAATCATAATATTGTTGTTGTTGTTTCATTCCTTGGATTTAAACTTATGTGAATTGACCATCGCTAGTGCAGTGCAAACAAACTTCCCTGGAGATCTAACCCCTCAGTACAGTAGTTACAGTGATAGGTATTAAAACAAGGAAACAAAAACCCTGAAACACATTTTTTTCAGACTTGTGTGCAGTGTAAATGCTTGCAAAAGAATACAGTAAAAGCATACAGAAAGTTATCCTAGTTTTGATTAGTGTGTGTGTGTTTGGGAGTACAACAGGAAACCTAGGGAACTTGTTCGCCCCGAATTAATGTAACTCTAAGGAGGAGCTAATGTAACACTAAAGCTGCAAAGCAAATCATAGAGAGAGCAGAACTGCCAGAATTAGTCAAGCATTGCTCCCGATGGTGAGAGCCTGCTCTTGAGTTCCAGGTCATGGCTCCCACACAAAAGTGCACTCTTACCTCTCCAGAGCCTTGCCCAGTCACTGCTTGTCCTATGCACCACACAGGGCACGTCTCCCACAGAGCAGCAAACACACGATGACGTCTTTAAGGTTTACACCACAGCATTCTCTTCTTAGGGTTTTTCATGTTTAATTTCCTTTTTCAAATAAAAGCCACAGAAAACCAAATATCCAGCAGTATCCCATGCCTCTGCATTCTCTCATACCACTTGCCTATGCTAATAATCCACAGGACTTGCACTCAAGGGTGTTTAAAACCACAGCACGTGCCTCCTCCAGCACCTGAACTACAGGAATAAGTGCTGGAAGACACAAGTATAAGAAGGCAGCAGAAGAGGACTGGCTAGTGGTGAGGAACAGAGTCAGCTTGTTGCCACAGACTCACACAAATATTTGTAAGACATGAGAGGAATGTTGGGAGTCAAGCTTTTTTTTTTTTTTTTGGAGGGGGGGAAGGAGAGGGAGGTGTTACTGAATAGTGAGAAATTATGGCTAGTGGCTGAGCGCAGCATAAAGGAGAACAGGTTTGGCACTTTCTGAAATGCAGCGAAGACGCTGATAAGACTTAGGGCACCTATTGTAACTGGTGACCTCAGCATGGGCTGGATTTCTGTACCTGTGAACATGCTTATGAATTATGATTATGAATGCATGAATATAAATAATGCAGAACGATTGTACTTGCTTTATTTCTGTGGCTATAACGTGGTCTTGTTCAAAAGAAAGAAAGAAATGCATACATTAACAGTGGTGGGCTGATGAAAGGAAATCAAAAGTGAAGACCTGTTGCCATGTTTGTCTCACTTTGTACAAATTACAAAAACCTCCTTAGAACAGTACAGCAAACTGCTAAAAAATTTTTCAGCTTTATTTCTCAAAGACAAATTACAGGAAAAAGTGCTGAGGCCCTGAATGTTTATTTAGAACAATTTAGAACAAAGACTTCTAGTCCTTTACATTTCCACTTCCCTTTCTCTTGAACTGTTGTGCATTTAAGCAAAGAAAGTCTATATTTCTAAGTGGAAAACAGACAAATATTTGGTTATTCCATCTGCAAAAAGTTAAGCTGTTATCACCATAAAGTTGAAGGCAAAAATTTTAACAAATAAGAGGATAATGTTTCTGTGATTATTTTTCCCTTTTCCTCATAAATCAAGCCAGGAATTCTAAAGCAATTCCCATTAAAAATGCCCGTTGCGTTCTTTGAAGACATGTGCTGGCAGGCCAGTAAGACTTTTACAGCTGTAGATTTTGGGGGAAGAAGGGGAGTTATGCTTGAGAAAAGGCATGTGCTGGGACAGACCACACAATAATGACTGCAGCAGAGTTTTGGAACAAGACCTTTGTTTCATCAAAACATATTGAGCTGAATATATTAGTAGGACACATTTGCTGACTCAGACACTACAACATGAGAGTCTAGAAATAAGTTTAGTTTATGTAAACACAGTCTGAAGACAGTCCCAGCATTGGGTGAATAACATTGCCGACAGAGGTCTGAAGAAGTATCTGCTAAAAGCCTTCAGCTGCACCAGTCCATTTCACCCCCTGCCCACACTTGTTACACCTTCTCCTTGTCCTGGTCTTTGCTAGGATAGAGCTAATTTTCTTAGTAGCTGGTTCAGTGCTGTGTTTTGGATTTGATATGAGAATCATGTTGGTAACACACGGATGTTTTGGTTGTGGCTCAGTAGTGCTTACCCTAAGTCAAGGACTTTTCAGTGTCTCGTGCTCTGTCAGTGAGAAGGATGCACAAGAAGCCAGGAGGGAGCATGGCCAGGACAGCTGACCTGAACTGGCCAAAGGGATATTCTGTACCATAAAGCAGCACATTCAGTACATAAACAGAGGTGTGTTACCTGGGGGCTGCCAATCACTGCTTGCAGAAGGGCTGGGCATTGATCTGTGGGTGGTGAGCAATTGCATTGTGTATCACTTAGTTTTCTGGAGTTTTACGTCATTCTTTTTTAGTAGTAGTAGTATTGTTATCATTAGTATATTATTAGTAGCATTGCTATCATTAGTATAATATTATTGCTATCATTAGTATTATATTAGCATTATATTTTACTGTGTTTCAAACTGTTCTTATGTCAACCCATGAGGGTAGTTTGGGTTTTTTTTACTTTTTTAGGGGTTTTTTTCTGATTCTCCTTCCCATCTCACCAGTAGGGAAGGGAGGAATGAGCAAGAGCTGTGTCAGACTTAGTTTCCAGCTGGGGTTAAACCATGACACTCCTCCACCCATATCTGAGAATATCCAAACCAACCCAAAGTAAGGCAGTTTCTCTGCAACAACCACATCTAAATAATCCTAGTAGGCACATCAAAGTTCATTTTCCTTATCAACTGTTCATTTCCAAGAATGCAAAGCTGTGATACTCAGATCACTCCTGCACAGTGTTCTTGTTGGTGCTTTACAAGATGCGAAATAAACAGAGGTAGTTGAGAACAGTAGCACTAGTCTACAACTCCATGATTCTGCTTGTCTTAGACATTTAGTTTGTCAGTGAGGTTTCTAATCCATCACCCTAATGAACCTAACAGTGAGTGCCATAACCATGACAAGTGCAACAAGGTTACATTTGGATTCATAATTCCTAAAGGTTTTGTTACTGAAACAAAAGATAATACAGTTAATGTGAAGAATAAGGTGAATTAAAACTGAAATAGAGTTTATTGCAAAGACAGAACATGACCATGGGAATTACCCTATACAGAGAGAGAATCTTGGCAATTACCATCTGGAAAGTCAGTTCAGTCTTATTTTTGAAGTCAGCAAATAACCTGCTTTGGTGTAGAAAAGCACCCATCAGGGTGGTTGTCAAGAACCAGGAGAAACATATCCTTTCAAAAAGTCTGAGAAAGCACATGGATAAGACTTAAAAAGTACAGAGAGGGAACATAGGCGTGCTTTATATCCTGTGTCAGTCTGAAGGTTTTCTGAAGCCATTCCCACTGGATATTCTGAACAACAAAAAGGAACAGCTTAACTTTGCCCCTAGGTAATTAGAGAGTATAGGTGGAAAGCAGATGTCCGAAGTAATTACAAAATAGGAATGGTCAACGAGGATGACAGGTTCTGAGCTTGGGGGACCAGACTAGGGACTTGATTCCCCACAGAAATAAGACTTTGATGTTTAAGGCATTCACCATTATCAAGAAATAGTCAAGGACTATCAAGAGTTTGATGCCAAAGAAACAGTATCTGCAAAATGAGATCTGAATTCCCCTACGAAGTTGTAATACAACAAGGTCAAGTTACCCTTCACAGCTGTATCTGTACAAGGGATGCTTGTGAGTAATCTCCAAACAGGTCATGCAGACAATACTTTGGAAATTCTGATCCTCTTGCCTGGCCCCATGGCAGACATGGAGTTGAAGGACCTCTCAGTGGGTTGCAGGCACCCTCTGTGCTATCTTTAATACTTGCTAAATTCTTTGGAAGTTCTGCAGAAGACTCTTCCCCACTCCATGCAGAAGTTCAGTGGTGGAAATCTCAGTCAGATAACAAAAATGGTCCCCTAGCTCAGGGCTCTTTTGTTCCAAGCCACTGAACAGCCCAGTTCCCAAAACGTCCTGCTTCATTTGTTCTCTTCAAGCCATGCAGAGCAACAGTTTCAACTCAGCATTTGAATCATGAGGAATGCCTCCCCACCAAGCTCAAAATAAACAAAATCATATGCTTCTGTCCTGTCCTACTTGGATTGCAAACTAGGATCTCAATTAATTTTAAAAAACAATGTATTGACACAAAATACTTCCAGGACAAGTAACTGAAGTAAGTTAATCTCTCTCAGTGCAGGCTGCAGCTCAGTCAACACATCTCACCTTGAATATCACATTGCTCTTCCCTGTATCTCGAGAATCTTGCCAGCTGTACTAACATAGGAACAACAGAAGAAAGTAGCTATCACAAAACCTTGGCTCTTGCACCAAGTGACTGTAATGAGCATTGCACAAGGGTGCTTTGAAGTTATAAAAGGCCTAAGAAAATGCCAGGGGGTTGGGGTGTATTTCTTGCTGTGTTTACTCTCCTACCACAGGGCACTTGTCATACACATGCCATCTGCTGCATCGAAACTTGATAATCAACCAGGCAAAATAAAAATCTCCCACACCAGCAGGCTCTTTGTACAGATTAAAAGGATCATCACTAATATAATTTTAGGTGATTCAAGAATCTATGCTACAGAGACTGCATATCTTGAAAGCTTCTCCTCTTGCAGGACAGAACCTCAGCTCCCACTGAAGACTCCGCCCTCATGGCTGCGCACAAGAAGTCACAGGTTCATCATCCAGAAATATCTGTACTCGTGTCAAGTACAGAGAGCTGAGAGTGCAAAGGGAACTCAAACGACCCCAATCCCCCTCACTACTCCCTGATCCCCCTTCTTTCCCTGTATGCCCACAGGCACTGCAAGAACCCAAAGGAGCAATCCTGCAGTGGAAGCCATCTCTGGGAACTGAGAGTTTAAAGACACTCAGCCTCTTAATGCTTGTGGATGTTTCCCACAGCCGGAAAGAAAGGAAAATCTGGAAAAGCATTACTACATGGGCTTACCTACAGCACCTTGGTAAAGTCAGGATCCCTTAGTACAAGCACCTCCTTGGTCAGCCACTGATAGGAACCATGGAGAATGATGCTGTTTGTTGCACCCATTTCAGTCTCCTTATGTTTCTAATTTGTCTTCAGTCAAAATACATGCTTTGGTCTTACTTTGAGTACTGAAAAGGATCATGCAGTTCAGTGTATCTTCTTTATAGTTAATGAATATGCTGAAATTTCAGGGTATCTGAGTCTCCTTCATACTTTACAAGAGGCCAGCTCGTACAAGACTGTGTTAAGACATGGAAAACATTTTACATTATCTGTCCACAAAAGCTGCCCACGTCCTAAAGAGAAGTAAGAAGCAAAAAAAAACCCCAAACCTGATGATGGAAAAACAGAGAAGGGAAGGATCATGCTAGAGGGACATGATGTTCCTGGACCGTGTTCCCAGAAACAGGCAGAATTTTCCTCATGGCTGCCTGCTTCCTTACCCTCATGAAGCTCAGCACCTCTGTCCCTTGTATATTCGAGGGCACTCTTTTGAAAGAGATTCCATTTTCACTTTTACAACATAGAAGAAAAACACAATAAAAATCTCAAGGAGGTGGCAGTTCCTGTCCAGTAAGATAGAAATAGACCACTGTTATCAAAAAACCAATGTACTGATAAGGATTGGAAGCCTAGCAAAGCTGGAAGCACAAACAGAAAAGCCCATAAGCTACTGATGTTGGAACTGAGAGAGTTGAAAGCTGTCAGAGATGGAAAAACATGCCCCAAGACCCAAACAACACTAGAGTTGAAGTGAAAGCAGAAAAAATAAGATTGCAAAGTGAGACAGGTAAAGGCTAGAGGACAGGACGAGGGACAAAATACTGAACAAAAAGCTTTTAAAAAGCCTTGGAAGATGTGTCATGACAATCAATCTGAACTGTAATGATCACCTGGACCACTCTCTCACAAATTCTTTCTTAAAGGATTGTCAAACAACCTTTTGCTCTATTCACAGCTCTTCTGGGTTCTAAGTGGTGACTCAGCACTAATTAACCACTGTCAGGAGCACAACTAGCAAAACAATAGGAGATCTGTAGGGGAGGAGAAACAGACCAAAGAAAATCAGATGATTCTCAGATCAATGATGCAAAAGTACTAGGACAAAAGAGGGGGGAAGAGAAAATTGGGGAACAATACAGAGCTTTTAGAAGTGGCACAAAATGAAGAGAAAATGGGAAAATTAAATTGAAAAAGGACAAGATGTCAAGGACATCTTCATTACCTTAAAATCACAGGACTGGCCTAGTATGGTAGAAACACGCATTGGCGTTTCAGTGCAGACAAGATCAAACTTCACTCCTGAACTATGCTGATCCATCTGTGCACTTGCAGGTACTGCAGTGTGAGTAAGGAGGAGTTAACAGCAGAGCTCTGCTCTGTCGGCACTACAGGACTGAATCACACCTCATCAGGGGAGCTGCGTTGCCACACAACTACCAGCTCCCAGTGGTGTAGAAAACAGAGAGCAAAACCTAAGGAAGAGTAGGACTGACTCTAGTGCTGTTTTCTTACAGTTAGCCTTCCCATTTATTCTTGGCTCAATACAGGGAGGCAGAAAGGAGGGGTAGAAAGAGAAGGCAAGCAGATTATATATTTGTATTCTTGTTTTCCAGTCCTTCCAGAAAGGCCAGTTTTGTAAACAGAGAGAAAGCTGAGATTTTCTTTATCTTGTTAACAAATCCCATGACTGTAACACACCATTCAGAGTTCACAAGTATCTCTGCTCAACATTATCAAAAATGCACTGCAACTTCCTTTGCAACACGTTATTTTAGTCAGGCTATCTGCACCTAAAAACACTCAGCCTATTGTTTCAACAGCAAAGACCTGCATGCTGAATTATAAAAATTGTCCAATATCATATCATCTTGGCTACAGATTTAATTTCACGGAATATGAAACTTCACTGAAAATCATTGTACAACAAGACAAGGAAACATAAACATTCATTTATTTTTTTGGGTTTTTTTTTTCCCTTTATACTAAGTGTGAGCCTACTACAACTCCCTCTGGGAGGATATTTTTCATACAAAGCCACATTCTTTGGGTCTTATTCACATAAGCAGTCATTGAATTGAATGAGATCAGCCACAGAAGCAGGGAAATCAGGTTTTGATCCAGCATTACAGATACAAAATACAACATAAAATTCAATTTTAAAGAAACAGGATAAGAAGCATCCATCTTTAAACTATCTAATAATGCCAAAACTAGTTAAGGGTTTTGTTTTTCAGTTCTACCCTTCTTAGATTTAATACAGTAAACTAATTATAATTTTGCTACACACAAGTTGTTGATAATTACCTCTCTATGGGCCATACTGTTATTTGAGTATAAATCATGTGATTTCTTTATGAGTCATTACTTTAGCATCACTTTATTCTTGATCGTTAATTAAGCAAGGCCTGAAAATCCCACTTGCAGAGCATAAGGGAAGTGAATTTTAAATGGTACTTTAAAATCTGCCAACTTTTGCATTACAGACACTTTTGCCTGATTCTGTTTTTCTTGGAAGACCATATATATTTTGAGCTAAGCTTAACATATACAAACAATGAGAAACTTTTGTTAGCAGAAGAGTAGATACTCATACTCAAAATCTGAATCATGACAACTGATCAACTGAAGGTCAGCTGGCTTTTTTACAAGTAAAAAGGACAGACATACAACAGATGCTTGCTGCTACATTAAAATTTACAATGCGACTTTATTAATAACAATCAAACTAAACTATATATAGTTAATGCTTTTCAAAATCTTAGTATTTTGGGGAAGATGACAAGTATACAGCTCCCTAGAATGACAGAAAAATCCTTCATCTTAGTGTGAAACACTGTAGCACATATTTACTAATGTGCTGAGAAATTCCCTCATAGTGTCTCTCTCCTCTGCTAACCCGCCCTGGCTTAGCTTACTTGAAAAGAGCATTTAGAGCTTTTTCCACTAAGGCAGAGTATCCGTGTGTTTTATGAGAGTCACACAGAACTGAAACACAGAGCAAGTTCTCAATTTCACTGACACTCTTCATTCCATGTCTGGGAAAGACTGAGAACAGGTCCCAGACAAAACTAGCTTTACACCACAGCCTCCTGAGTAGCTCAACACTTGTTTCAGCCTAGTCAAGGAGAGAGTCTTAATTTCAAATTGTGAGAACAAATAAACCTTTAAAATGTTGGTTGGTTTTTTTCTTTCAAGTGCTGTGCTGAGTTCTTCTGAATGCATCCCTACCTGTTTTCATGGTGTGCCTGACTGTTACCAAAACCAGCTCATCCCATGTAAATATATCCAGACACTTGCTGCACGTACAAACCCACAAATAATATGCAAGCAAATCCATATTATTACAACTTTAAAAAAAAAATGACTTTTAAAAGCTGGAAATACATGCATTGAAGTTTTGTATGCTTGATTTTGAATAAAATATGTTTCTATCTTCCATGCCAAGTATCCTACTTTGAGGATTACAAACAAAAAGAAGAAAAACCTGGCACAGTTCTAGTAAATAAAGCAGCAACATCCTCCTCATTTGTATGTCTGCAGTTACAGACATGAAAGGCTAAATTCTATGAAAGAATATGGAACACAGAAATTTGCTTTTAAGCTTCTCAACCATGTGTTGGTGGGCAGAGATAAGGGGAACAGGAAGGAGGCAGAAAAAAATTTGGGGTTTGGTTTTTTTGACCTGAGTTACTCTTGTACAGAGACTATGAATCTAGGAACAATTTCCTAAAATATTAGTCTTTTTCAGTTAAGAGACTCTGCCAGGGACCAGAGCTTATACCTACAAATTCTGCTTTGATTTATTGATATGGCATGCTACTTAGTGCAAGTATTCATACTGCTCTTTTAATTCTGCCATTCACTTTCACACTGGGTCCCATCTTGCTTCCAGGTAAACAAAGTGTAAAATTCTTATTGAGCAAGGATGAGTAAGCAAAGCAGAGCTAAAAATAGAAATAGTCAACCTGGTCTGACAAGTAGGAAGAATGAGAAGCAGAAGTGAGTTACTATAATACACACGGGCACTCTTTGACCAAAACAAAATCCCAGATAGAACACTGAAACTTAAAATTTTATGAAGCAAGCTGGGATGTGATTGCAATGTAGATTAGTTAGAGCGGAATGTTGATTGTTTGGACATAAGACAGACATTTAAATTAAGCTACTTCATATTTGTGGTGAATGTACACATAGCCTGTTACCACAGTTTCACTGATGTGAAGTTATTCCTCAATACCTCATGTCCAATCCCCAAAGATTCCCTTCAAATGAAGGAAAGCTGCTTAAAAGGAAAAAAAAAGCAAACCCACAAAAAAACCCCCAGTATTATAAAAACTAGGCAGTCATGGGATAACAGGAAAAGTCCTCATGTGTATAGAGAACCAGTTAGACAGGAAATAAACAGTACAAGGTCAGTCTTCCCAGGAGAAGGACACTAAACCTGCAGCCCCACGGCCATCTGCATTATGAATATATTGTGTTCATTATATCCACTAATGAATCACAAGGGGACAGGGAAAGATTACAACTGTTGAAATGGCTGGTAGATTTCAATACCATTTAAACACAGTCTGGTATTTGTGCTGGGAAAAAACACCTCAACTTCATATGCATCATGATGGGCTTGGGATGATTCAGGAATGAAATCCTGGATTGACAGTGGACTGTTCTTAAAAAAGCATCAGCACAGTTAAAAAGCAGGAAGAGTGCTAAAAAATTATTACTGCAGAGAATACAACCAAACCCACCTTTAATCTAAGAAACTCAGTTGCACCTTAGAAGTTGTAACTCTGGCCTTCTCTTCTTGGAAAAGGTTTAGCAAAACTAGAAAAGTTTCAAGGAAGAAGAACATGAGACAACCAAAGGTAGGACATAATTAAGTAGAAGAAAACCAGGTTGAAGAAATACTAGAAGGCATCCGATTAAACCAGCATATTTCAGGCTCAAAACAAGTGAGAAGAAATAGCTCTTCTTAGGATAAAGCAACTTTCAAGCTGTGTTTTTCATAGCCTTTCTTCTCTGATCTTCTCAGGCTGTTTCCTGTTCACTCATGTTCCCCCCTTAGCTTGAGAGAGTCACTGATATGGGTGCCCTACAGGAGTGAAAGGCATTAAAGAGAATATACGCCATCTTTCCCTGCAAACGAAATGCAGCCAACTTAGAGATGAGAATTAGCCAGGCTGACCATGAAACCACTCACCCACACCTCCAAACCAGGCTCATCACACCTGCAGGCTTGCTCAGCTCCTGGCCACAGCGCAGGAAGAACTGAAAGAAATCTCTCCAGACGGACAGTCCAGTCCTAGTCAGTGAGAGATGTCCACCTCTCCCTGCCTTCAACTGAAGTATTGGTTTGTAGAAATGGTCACACAGAGAAGCTGCTAATGTTAAGCACTCTGTTTTTCCAACTATGTCAAAAGCATCTATGTCACTTAGTAAGTTTTTGAAAACTCTTTACATTATTAGAATTTAAATAAAATAAATTTGATCTCGCTTAATTTGAGGCTAGCAGCAACTAACACAGTTAACATCAACACTCTCTCTTGACTGAGCTGTCCTCATTCATCCTCAAATCCCGTTCTGCTTTATCAGGCATGCTGGTAATGAAGCTGCTCACCTGCAGGGGCACCTCCACTTTCCTGTCAAGACACCAGAGAAAGTGAAATGGATGACAGCCTCACCCAGTGCACGCCAGGCCAGGATTTCTTAAACCCTGGCTTCTCCAAACTGGGTAAGTGTAGTCTTACAGGGAAAGAAGAGAATCCAACTTGGTAGCTGACTGTTCATTAATAAAATACTATACTTCAAATTCATGTTTAAGCTTACTCCACACTTGAGTCTGCCATTCATATCAATACTTACACCATAAGCTTAAAAATAAACATTAAAAACCACCATAAACTTAAAAATAAAAAAAAAGTACACGGAAAGAGCACGGTCTGATTTTACACAGAAGCTGTGAAAAAAGAACAGCACATACTTGCAAGAATTCAGGAGCAGCTGTAAAGTCCAGAAAAAACAAACTGATAAGAAAGTGCTGTACTTTCAAAATCTGGATTTAAACCAGAACAATAATGTCAATGAAAGACTGCAGATCTCAGGCAGATAATTCTGCAGCCAGGAGAAAGACACCCCCCTTCCCTCCATCCCTAAATCCTCTTGAAAGACTTCAGCCAGACACAGTCTAATCCCAAAAGTGCTCAGACAGAAAATGAAGGAAAATTACTCATATGTAAGCTTTACAAAATACTAACTAACTGAGTTAAGCAACAGATCTGCCTGGCAGTTATTAGAGCAATTATTTGAGACAGTAGTCATACAGTGAAAAGATCACATCCTGCCCAAGACTCCGAACCAGCTGCAATTTCTGCATCTGTTGCACACAGACATCAAACTCTGAATACAAGCAAAACACACCTAAAATGATTCACTGTGATCACTGTTAAAAAGCTACTCAAATATTAAGCTCATATATAATTACCATACATTCACAGTGCTTTCTTAGTTTATAAAGCTGGCACTTTTCCTCAGTGACTGACCCATCCAAGACAGTTTAGGGCATTTGAACTCAGTAGTGGATTGGCACAGTATAAATAGACTAGCAACAGGTCTTCCTAAGATGTCACATTGCAGATGCTGTTAAAACCAACAGAAAATATTCCTGACTGGCTTAAAGCAATTGGCATCTCAAACTGGAAAAGGAAATTATCCCACTGCAATGCAGACACTATGAAGATGCATACCGTTAAGGAACTAATTTCCATCAAATCCAAATGCATTTTCCATAATGCAAATGAAAACGCTTTTGTCCAACAGCATGTCAAGGCATGCACAAAAAACCTGTATCTTCAGTGGCTCACTTCACATAGTGGATGGTGCTTAGGTGGGGAAGGTGGCAAATCATGAGAAAGAAAGGGAAAGTAAGGGATAGGCTGTTAGGAGAAGCTTGTTTAAATCCAGGATTTGAAGGAGGTATATGATTTCATGATTTGAATAGTACTCCAAATATGCTTTTGAACACAACATAAGATAAAAAAGCCTAGGCTTTTTTGGCATAGGAGTATATAAATATTTCTTCAGGATTACAGCAATCCCACTAGGGTACCTATGCTCAGCACATCACACCCCAGCTAGCCCGTAGCCCCATTATGCTCCACCTGGCTGGCATCCACAGCAGATACTTCCATCCACCACTTCCCACAGATGTGCCCAAATCCCATCCCTAATCACAGCCAGATTCCCCCCACGGGTGTGGCTTGGCTGAGATGCACCTAGGGTTTGGAGGACCAGCAGTGGGTGTGGGGAGTGGGAAGGAGAGAGCCACAGAGGAGAAGGCAGGAAGACATGCGTGCTGACTGGAAGAGAGAGTCTTCCTGTTCATTCTATGGACCTTCAATTTCATGTCACATATGCAGGATCCCTGATAACGATCAAAAGTAAAACACTGCAAGAGCAAGCCAGCAACCTACAGTCCTGCATCATATCATGAGCTACCTATGCATTCGATATTGCATCAGAAGTACATCACTGAGGCTACCAAGACAACCTCTCCACAACTGGATAATGCAAGAATTCAAGCTGTTGTACTGTATCCATTAGGCCATCCAATAGGGATTAATTTATCGTAACAGGATCTCTTCCTTTTCAATAAATATTCAACTATTAGTGGTAATAAGCTAGATAAATAATAGATAATAAGATTGAAGTCCTGTGCAGCCTTAATGCCTCATTTATCACACACCTCTCAAAACTGTGTCCTAAATTGACACTCATTTCATCACTGTTTTTTTTGATCGCATTCTTGACACTGGTATCAAACTACTGCACACCAACAGTACCCTTCCTGTTTCACTCTCAAGACCTGCACACCTCCAACCGGACCTCAGAGTTTTCCAGAAAGCAAGAAAAATACCTGTCTGGCCAAACCAGCACCACTGTGAATACAAAGCATCACTGTGTCATGCACAACCTGTCAAAGGAAGCAATACACAGAGAACATCTCAGTCACAGGGAGTATCTCAACACTCATGATTTTGAAAGCTATGCAACAAATAAGCAAGGACTCCACACATTTATTCTGACTCTTCCTACCTTTGGAACACCTGCCTTCACAAATCCAACAGTCTTCTGAATGGCAGCACGAGATAAACCAAATAGAGACAAAAGGAGTGGAAAAAGTTTAGAAAGAGACCAGTACACATAATTCAGGTGACAGGTCATAGCAAGACATGGGGTATTTCAGGATTTCACTTTTCTCACAACTGCTATCAATGAACTGTAACAAACTATTCAGCTGCACCTGCCAACAGGGAGTGGAGTAGTCAAGTGACAAGTAACTAAGCTATTCCTAAAGGGTTCACAAGTTAGCAATGGTGTGCAGTATTTCTAGTACTGTACTTCAGAAACTATTCTGGAGATTTTGGGGATCAAAATAGCTGGATAGGAGGCAGGGAAGAAAGTTAGCCCCTTGCTGTCACGAATTAAGGTCTTTCTGAAGTGCAGCACTACACCTTCTATTTTTGGCTGGATCATTTTTGAGGAAGTCACATATTTCATCCCTGAATAGACAAAAGTAACTAAAAATATTTATTTCAAATTTTTATTGGCCCAAAGGAATTACAATAAATTTATGTCTTTGACAAATATCTCCCTAGATCAATCTTGCCAATAAAATATGGCACCTCATTTGTGGTTTTAAATAAAATATTTGTTGTAATGATACATCTCTAAAAAAAAAGATACAGCTGTGAGTTGTCTGCAAGTTCATCCAAAGTCCTAACTGTTGAGGGAAAAAGAGGAATTGCACATCTGAAACTAATGAGAATAAATATAGTTGTCAGTATAATTAATTTAAGAACCTGAAAGTGCTTTACAAATGTTCATTGGTAGACCACCTATCCAAACCCATAAGCATTGTTCTTCCTGTTATACAGATTTAGCTAATAAAGGGCAGTAAGGTCTTTTTTTTTATACATCACAAAATGACTCACTGGCAAAGTCAAAGAGAGGTGAAGCTGAAGACACATGGAGAAGTGCAGCTTGAGGCTCAATTGCTCATTACCACACCCTACAAGCACCTGATTTATTAAGATATCATTCACCTCATCTAGTCCAAGAACATCGTAAATTTGACAATCCGAACTCCAGAACGTGCCACCTGTGACAGGGCAAGATGCTAAGCCTGGTGCAGACAACTTCACACAATTTCTGTTCTCCAAAAATTGAAAGATCTCTATGAAAAAATCTTGAAGAAAAACACCTGCATGATCAGGAGGTTATCACTTTATTTTTACCAATCATTTACTGGCTATTTCTAGTGTTCAAAGCCAGTCTCCTATATGAAGTTGGTAGCACTGTCTGAGTAAATATTAAGGAGCAGGGGAAAGTAAAAACTTTCCAACTGGGTACTATCACAAAGCCCATTTTTCATTTTTTTAGGTTTTTGTCCAACAAAAAAACAAGGAGAAAAGCAGTGACATTACTACTGCTGCTACACAATTCCCATTTACCCTTGGAGGCTAATAGGTCCTCATGGAGAAACAGGCATACATCATCTATCTACATAGCAGGCATCTAAATACTTTATGCAGCCACCCAACTGTAGGTTTTGCTACATGCAGGGTATTTAACTATTTTTTAGTATTTTCTGCTCAGAAATAATTATGAAGTTCTGAATGAGAGCCATTACACCATGTCTTGTGGTCTGCAATACAACTGCAGATCTTACATGTAATCGCACATCTCCAGAAACACTTTGTTTTCCACCTATGTACAGAATGAAGATTACACAATACTTGGAACTTGAGCCTGCCAAAATAAGTTGTTATAAAACTAGCTGTGCAGCCTGACACATCACCTTGAAAGAAAGTAAATTCTCCTCGGAATAAACCATAGACTCAAACAGTCCTACCAGGGGATCTGATCCATACCTAACCAATGCTGCATAAGACATGGTTACATTCCTCTGTCTTTGGACAGAGGCAGACTTACCGACCTTCCAAATACTCATTTAACATTGGTACTACATTCTAAGTTCATTTAACAACTCGTGGGGCAAAGATTCACTGATCCACCTACCAACAAGCTACTTTCTAACCCTCTCAATGTTTTCCCTGTGAACAAAAGGCATTCAGTAGCAGACAACATGTCCTTTTGGTCATGTGTATTGCAGAAATACCAAGCAGAAACCCAAACAATCACTTTGCACATAATTATAAAAATATTAAGATATTGGTTATGTCTTTTTAAAAAAACAGAGCACTGTCTACAGCCTATACTGTAACGCACACAACACCCCAGGGCACGATAAGCCCTTTATTAATGCTTGGAAAAAAAACAACCCTGCAGAACAATTACATGCCGTAGCCATGGATTTCCACAATCAAGAGCTCTATCAGCAGCCAGTGTGTACTCACAAGGTGTTGAGACCTCAGGGGAAGCTGATGTTTGCAGCAAACTAGTGGAAATATTTCCAGCGGAGTTTTCAGGTGATGTCAACAACAGGAAGGATGACTTTGAGCCAGATTTCCATTTCTCATCAGACGCGGCCTTAAAAGTTGGAACAAGAGCGTTAAGACTCCTCATTTTCACCCCCAAATGTGCAATTGAACGCCTACGTCGACACAGGCTCCTGTACCTCCGCGGCATACCGGAGGGTCCGTGTCTGCCCAACGTGGGCAGACTCAGATCTCTTTCACTCCTCAGGTACGGGGCAC
>VXAD01004809.1:58255-88154 GCA_013399195.1 Dicrurus megarhynchus | reverse complement strand
GCGGAGTTTGGGGCACGAGGGGAGCCAGGGACAGCGGTGCGGGGTAGACGAGGCGTCCAGAGGGAGGGCAGGCCCAGTTGGGAACGGGGGTGGGCGCTGAGAGGCCGGGAGGAGCGGGGATGCTGCGGAGGTGGCCATGGGAAGGGCCGGGACGGGGACGCGGTACTCGGTGGGTCAGAGGGTGCAGGGAGCTCCAAGGCAGGAGCAGGGCAAGGGCTGACAGGTAACAGGAAGCGTCGGGAAGAAGGAAGGAGGCAAAGGGAGTGCAGGCAAAGTGTGTGTGTGTGTAATCTCTCATCAGTATTTTTCTTGTCTGGGGTGAGAGTTATTAGCTATTAGAGACCACAGCCTGGTGATGTGACCCGAGTGTGCCAAGGAGGTGGGGGGTTGGGTGTCACGCTATAAAAGGCAGCGGCCACACGCAGCTCTGTGTCCGGGGCTGCTCCGCAGCTGCGAGTGTCAGTCCCACAGTGGCAGGCTCTGCTAAATGTCTGTCTGTGCTTGTGAGGAGCCGCGTTACTCACTGCATGTCCGTGGCAGTATGGATGGTGATGCTAAGAAGGACGGGCTTACCAGGAAAAGCAGTCTCATTCAGTAGAAAAAGGAAATGCCAGCTCAGAGCCTGTTGCGTTCATTCAGAGCCTGAATTCATTCTTCTGAGACATATTTCACAAAGGAGCTTGGAGAACTCTCAGTTTAGCAGGATAAAAAAAGAAGTGCTTTTTTATAAGAGCACAATAGAAGGCCACATGTTTTAACTCTACTTCTATATTGGCATGCAGAACCCTTCTCCTTTAAGGGCCCAGTCCTACAGGCTGCCATGGAGGTGCTGCATTGACTAATGCAATTTTGGGGAGGGGAGGAAGGTCAGTGCTTTGAGTATAAGCCTTCATGGTTAAAAGCCATAGGAATGTTAGACTGTAAGAGCTGTAACTGAGACTAAATAAAGTCTTACTTGAACCTGCTAAAGAACTGCCTTCATTTTGATGCAAAGAGAATAAATTTTAATTCATTTCTTTAGTGCTACACCAAGTTAGTATTTTCTGTAGAGAAGTAATCCATATTTGTGTTCAGACGAATTTATTTGGATATTTTTGAATAGGAACTTGTTAGACTGCTAAAAATTGAAATTGCTTCTCTGTAGTAACACCAGAATATTGTACTTAACAGAAAAAGCTTTTACATCGTGAATAGCAGGAGAAGACAGTCCATGCAGGGACTGTTTTACACAGCATTAAAACAAAATCCATTTTAACTGTCCAGATTTCCGTTTCATTTTGAATTGTCTGGAAAAAGAGGCATACAGCATCTGAAATGGAGGGGACTGGGATTCGGGTCTGTGTTTTGTGTAACACTGGGCTGCAGGGAAAGGGGCTTTCCCTTTTTTCTTGTCCTCTCTTCCTGGCTCTGTACAGCAAGTAGTCCAAAATTCAGTGCCACAGCCTTCACTTTTCTACAAAGAAAGAATGAAAGGGGCAGTATAAGAAGGATGACTTCAATGCATGGCTGTTGACAGTGAAGAGAGAAGCCAGGCTTAAAAGTAAAAGCATAATTAATTCTTGTAAGTGTGCAGAAGATTTCAAAACTTCACATTGGTCATCTCTCACCCCATACTGGGTTTGTGTCTCCAGCTTCAATGCTGAAACCATGGCTCTTGTCTTTAGTTTACACATAGGGTCATATTCAGAGACGTGAAAACACTAAAATTTACATAGAGCCTTGTCATATTTTTTTATACATGCAATTAAAAAGTGTTTAAAAGCAGGGAAGCCCTCTGCAGAGTGTCCAAGGAAGTGGCTTTAAGACATACCATTGCAGAGTGCTGCACTTGAGGCAGCATGGAACCAGGTCTTCTGGTTCTGAGTCTTTTCTGTAGCCACAAGAATTTCCTTCCACCAGGCGTTTCTGCAATGTCTATGAACCCACAGTAGCTGAACAACCTTCTTTATTGCATACAAGCTTTTTTTGTTAACTCTTTAGTCCCAGGCCATCTGTTAGAGTTGAAGATGTTCATTGTATGTGTTTTGTAAGGGCATTGTCTTGAGAGCAATCCGAATTGCTGCAAATACCATAGTCACGGTAGTACTGGAAATGCTACAAGATTAATGGGTTTGAAGGTAAGAGTACAAAGTTTGGGACTGCTACCTCTCCTTTACACAGAAATGGTTAAAACTTAATATAACTGCATTAGTGGGGGAAAAAATAATCATTATTAGCTGCATTAGTTCAAAACTAGACTCCGAGGCTTGTTGCTTCCAGATGGTAACATGAGCAAAATAATTCCTTTTGGCTTTATGTTACTTGAACAGAGGAGCTGTGATGTTTTATTTGGATGTTTGAAAGCTGGTGGGATGTATGGAACGTGGCATCCCCATCCCATACACCTGTGAAGCACTGATAGTCACCTGCTTTAACAATTAATTGCAATTGATCTGGAATTCAGGATGGGCTTCAAAAACTGTTTTAGTTATCCATATATATCTAATAGTGTAAAGGAGATATTAAAGTATTCATTGTGTACTGTGCATCCTGGTGAGACAGGTTGGGACTGCTATGTGCAGTTCTCAACTCCTCAGAGCTGTGCTCTTCTGCATGTTTCAATGCATGCAAAACACTCCCTAAGCAAGGACACAACTGCAGTTAACAGAAGTTTTCTAAGGAATTGAGTGCTTCTCTAGGGGAAAGTGCTTTTAGGTTTGTTGAGTTAAATTTGTGAATACTTCAAAGGATATAGTCTCTAACCAGCATGGCTTCTGTTCTTTAGGGCTGCTTAGAAAAGTTGAAATAGGAAGGGCAGTTGATAAGCATTAGAGACTGGCATTTTACATTTACTTTTTGCAGAAGTGAATGAAGCAGGAAATGTGTTGCATCTCACAATAGGGAAAATTATCTTTCCCGTTATAGAACAGAGAAGAGTTTAGTGTTTCTCTTGGGCATATTATGATCTCACTCAGTAACCTAGTCTGGGAAGTTGCAGTGATACATCTACTGGTATTTCTGTGGCAAATTAAAAAAGGAGTTGTCAAGTACTCCTGCAAAGGAATGTGGGCAGGCAATGCATCGTCCAATTCCTTTACATATAAGGTAATCTCTTAACTCTCTCTGAGAGGGAAGTGCTATAGAAGCCTTGCTATCTCATCAGGTTTGGATGATACTCTTACATTTCCCTGTCTTTGAACTGGCAGGATTTCAAAAGCTAAATAACAGTCTTACTAGCAGAAGAGCTGGTCTTCATTCTTCTCATTGCTAATTCTGTTTGCAGTTGCAACTGTATTTTTTTTTAGTATGGCTTTAATAGAAAGCAATTTCTTGGTATTAAGCATTACAATCAGTGAAAATCTAACAGCCTGGAATAATTTAATACAACAACATAAAAACCCCAAGTTATTTAAAGTACTTCTTCAGATATATGTGGATTTTTAGCTTGTTTCTTAAAGAAAAGGAAGTTAGGTAGGTAGCCTGTCCTCAGGTTGTCTCATCAATGGTCAGAACCTTGGAAACTGCTGTCCACCTTCAACCAAATTTGAACAAAAGACATCTCAAAGTTTATTAAGTTCCCACAAGTTTGAGGAAAACTGGCATTCAGAAGAGAGGAGAAAACCAAATGAAGTGTCCTCAGAGGAACAGGGGAGCAGGTCTGTGTGTTCTCTGCGGCAGCAGCTGGCAGACGGGTGTACACGGTGTAGCCAGCCAAAATGTGCTGAGCTCCAGATCAGCCACAGCATGTCATATCTGTTATTTGGAGGAGATGTCATAAGACATACAGGAGGAAGTTGGTGTTATTGTGGTGGGAAGAGGAAGGGGACACAAAGTACAAATCCATGGTAGATAAGACCTTGTAAGTTCAGTTGCATACAGAGCAAATGGGAGGCTTTTTTTCTTTTTTTGAAACATGCAATAAAACCTCAGCCTGAAGACTGTTCTTTATATGCTTTTATAAAGTCTATATAAAGCTTTGAATAAATTATTTTCCCTTCTGATGGCCAAAAATCAGAGTGAGATGGAGGATACACCATTAAATCGTGCGTGTTTGGTTTGGTTAATTGACAAGACTGTACCACCAAAACATAAAATATTGTTACATCATCTTAGAGCAGATGTTTTCTGTTGGTGTGAAGTGTTGTAGGGCACGTTTCTCTCAGCCACAGGAGGTACTACCCGTGTTCAAGTTGATGGGAAGAGTAGAGCAGCATGTTGACCTCAGTTTCTTCCTAAATTTGTTGTGTGTGGATCAGCAGAAGTGGCCATGGCTGTGTTTGTAGGATGAGATTCTTACAGAGTTACCTATCCCTGTTCTGCCTGAAGGCATTTCCCCTGTGCGCTACTGCCTGGCAATGTTGACGTGTAATAATTGACAAGACCACGCTAAGTGGTAATACCTGCCAAGGCCTTTCAATTGTGTTTGAAATGGACAGTATCCCACCGGTAATGAGTTGAAAACTCCTGTCAGTCACTGGTGACACAGGCCTACACCAAGTGGCACAACCTCCCACAAGCCAGTAGATGGTGCCAGGAGATGTTTTATGCTAACACTGCAGTTTGAGAAGCCCTACTTCTCTGTCACTCAAATTGGGAGGTACAAACAGACCTCGACAAGGTTCTGTACCCTCCTGGCAGACATACCCTGGTCTTGTGTGCTTTCTGAAAGCTGTGAGTGAGGCTTGAGGGACACAGGAAGACACAAGATGTGGTCACCAACCCTGGGTGCAAAACATGCTCCTAGGCAAGGATTCCTTTAAGTTTTTCATCTTTTTTGGCTGATAGGGCTATGTAATAAATTGACAGGTTGAAATTGTTGCTGAGGTTTCTTGGTTTGGATTTTCATATTTTGGGAGTAAAGTTTAGTGTATTCAGGGCATATTGAAGAATGATGCATGTGAATAAATATGTGCCAGTTTTCTGTAATTCAAACTGAGCAGAAAAAGGGAAGGAAATGCAATTATGTTGTGCTATGAAGTATAATCTGAATAGTCTGTAGTGCAATGGATGGGAGAAGGTCCACCAAACCTCACTAGATAGTATGTTTAGCCTGTTGTGTAATCAGTATTTTAAACCTGACCTCTGTGTACTCTGAGTTGTACTCTGTGGATTTAGCACTGACAACTCATTTTTTTGCATTGCTTGTGTTTGACACTGCAGAAGGAGTTTCACAGAGGAGTCTGAAGGCTTTTTACGTGTAAGGCCAGTGCCACTTCACCTCAGCACCAAGGGATATTTCAAAGTTATAGGCCAAGTAAATGCAGCAATTTAGACTGCTGTAGGTGTTTTGATTAGAGATACCTGAAGCTAAAGTTGGTGTGCCTACAGGAATGGATAGCTATACATTCATGTCCTTAGAGATATAACAGCATAGTTTACTGTTAGAACTACTTGATGCTGATATAACTTGCATCAGCACCAGGAAAAGTGTACCAGTTTCAAACTAGGGTAGGTAACACAATGAAACTCCTGTGTTTCCAGGCCTTTGTTTTGCAAATAGGCAGATGATATGGTGTAATCTTATTTATTGGGTAACAAACCTGCACAGGCCGTAACACAAATTACTGAGCAGCAGGTGAAGTCCTAAGCACCTTAGAAAAGGACTCCTCATGAGCTCAGTATTGTAAGTTCCAACATAGAAGAATTGTGTGCCTCCTGAGTTGAACTCTTCCTGTAGCTCCTTGCATTTGTGATTTCATTTATTTTTTTATTTATTTATTGGTTGGTTGATTTAGAGAAAGGCAGCCCTCAGGTAGGAAGATCATGCAGAAGTACCTAACACAGTCTTACTCTGTTCTTCCAGCAGTGTGATGTAGCTATCAGCTGAAAAGGGTATTTGTTATCAGATGATACTCTTTTAAAGAAGAATATACGTGGCATAGTGTTAATTAGAGTAAAATTAGGTATTTTAAGATGTCTGTGTGTGATAACAGATTTTTAATGTACGAACAGAGTAGTCAAGGCTTCTACAGTTTCTGTCTTAGAGGTGAGAATTAGATTTTTTGATAGTATAGCCTGAGGGGCAAATAATGCAAGTTAAAATGCCTGTAGCAATGCTCTCTAAGCTTAAACATTGGTAACATTTGCATAAATTCAAATAAAAATTTCATTTAAAAAATATCAAATGCATATTATCTCGCAGTTACTAATTATATTGCCATAGTATATTCCTTTTCTTCTTCTGTGGTTTTATTCAGTTTTGGATTTCAATGATCCCTTCAGTACTGAAGTTAAGCCAAGAATCCTGCTCATGGGATTGAGAAGAAGTGGAAAGTCTTCCATTCAGAAAGTTGTCTTTCACAAAATGTCGCCGAATGAGACTCTCTTCTTGGAGAGCACAAACAAGATCTGCAGAGAGGATGTTTCCAACAGCTCCTTTGTCAACTTTCAGATATGGGATTTTCCTGGGCAAATTGACTTCTTTGACCCTACGTTTGATTATGAGATGATTTTCAGAGGCACTGGAGCACTGATATTTGTTATTGATTCTCAGGTAAAAAAAGGGGCTTTAAGCTACTCTTTTCTTTTCTTCCTTCAGCAGTAGACAAATGGGTTGGAAAGCATAGTTTTTTTCAAAGCAAATAAATAATCTACATCACAAACACACATTAAAAGAAGTCATTAAAACTTGAAGAGCTGCTTGGCTATTTTAAATCTCTCTCTGCAGTATGTTTGGAAGTTAACTAATTTGTTTGAACATCTCAAGGTTCTTGTTCAGATTCCTAAGTGCTGACAGCATGAGATTGGTGCACATGCTGGATGTAGGCTCAGGCTTGTACTTATAAAACATTAAAAAAATTAAGCTGTTATTGAGCTGTAGTACTATCTAAAAATAAGTATAATAAAATTTAATATATATATATTTAAATACTTTCATAACTTGTAGCTCTTCTTTTTCCTTTATTAGGATGATTATATGGAAGCATTAGCTCGGCTGCATCTTACTGTGACCAGAGCCTATAAAGTGAATCCAGATATCAACTTTGAAATCTTTATCCATAAAGTGGATGGTTTATCTGATGATCACAAGATTGAAACACAGAGGGATATTCACCAGAGGGCAAATGATGACCTTGCAGATGCTGGATTGGAGAAGATTCACCTCAGGTGAGAAAAGCTGCTGTGCAGAGAATGCTAAAGAGGAGAGCAGCTTACTTGACAAGTTACCATTTTCTGTTCTCTTGAAGTAGCAGGCAACATGCTTTTGATCTATGAAGGAAAGGGATAATCAGAGATGCTACATTTGACCTGAGCCAACGTATCTTATTTCTGATTGCTGTCTTGGAGGGAAAGATGGAGAGCTGCTTAATAACAGATGACAAACGTGCCAGAGTCCTATCAGTTGCTGTCTTGAAATAAGTTGGCTTGGACAGTGACAGCAACCAGTAGAGTTCCAGGCGGTGGAGCGTATGCCACTACATCGCTTTTGCCGTCTTTGAAAGCTCTCTGCCACACAGTCCCCTCCCAGTCGCTCATCCTCCCTGCTGCAGCCTGCTTGGAGCCACTTGGGAAGACCCGTGCTGTATTTTTGCCTTGTGTCTTCTGGTAAAGTGGATTACTGTAGGAAATAGTGACAAATAGTTGACTTCTGCAGACTGGGAACCAGGGGACATCGAGTTGTCATGGCTTTCTTAGCACTTTAAAGCCAAATACAAATATATTACAAAGAGAGGCCTGCTCCATGAACATGCCAGCTCTTCAGAGCTCTTAACTACTCGACTGCATCACTGCACTGATAAATGGGTCCACAACTTTCAAAAAGTAGATCACAACAGACATAGTAATACTCCTCTCTGCAATTTGATAGTTTTGTAAGAATACCAGCATGGGAGTTGCAGTAAAAAATTGTACATCAAGGTCTAGGTTTCAGTGTCTAGGTTGGGGTTTTTTTTAGTAGAGAGATGAAGTCCAGTGCTACAATCATATCATGACTTTTGATCCCAGGGGGTAATTGCATTAGTGTAGGCACTTACTGTTAGACAATGTTTTATTTCACTCATATTATGAAAGGTACATCATGTTCACAGTATGTGGCTAAACGGAAAATATGGTGACGTTTTTTTCCAGCTTTTATCTGACAAGCATATATGATCATTCTATATTTGAAGCATTTAGCAAAGTGGTACAGAAAC
Source organism: Dicrurus megarhynchus (assembly GCA_013399195.1). NCBI lineage: Eukaryota > Metazoa > Chordata > Aves > Passeriformes > Dicruridae > Dicrurus > Dicrurus megarhynchus. The sequence goes on along the minus strand of VXAD01004809.1, from coordinate 80,043 downwards.
TGATTCCACAGCTCCCAACACTGGAAAACCTGCTTAACATCTTTATTTCAGTAAGTACTTACCATATCCTTTGTCTGTAGATCTGGCTGTGTCCAACATGCATGTTCAGATACTCTGTTCACTGCCTTCCTAGAGATCATGAGCAATGTGAACTCTCAGAGAAATTATCAGAACTTAGTTGAAATGCACCTCCATGCAGCTTGGCCTCACCTCCCGGTCTATTAAGCAGCATTGGTGAGCTGCTGAGATACTCATAGTATTTCCTGAGTCACATAAAGTGGGTTAGCAGCCATCACTTTTCTGCTTGTAGCATCAATCTGAATGTTGCAGAAGTCTGTGCTGCATGCATTTGTTTAAGTTGTGCTTAAAACTTGTATGAATAAATACTTAAAAGAACATAATCTAGTTGGACCTCATTTGTGGAGCTGTCTGTAATGCTTCCCAGAATTAATTTTACTTTGTATCAGAAGTTTACCAAGCTTAAGAAAATCTTCATATGTCGTGAAATTTTTAGACATAGAGTCTACCACAACTTTTACCACTTCCATAGTTAGTCTGAAGGCCAGTTAGGGAGCTTTGTATATCTAGTGGTTGGTTACCACTGTGGAAGAGATTGCTTGCTCCACTCTTCTTGTATGTCTGATCCCTTCCTTTCCTTTGTACTGGTTCTGACACTCACCTATTCCCTCATGGGGTTTCTATGACATGCATTTATCCACTGTTTAATTTAGTTAAAAGCAGGTGGTGGAGGAGTCCAACATGCTCTTGTTATGACACAAGGTAAGAGATGGAAACATGGGGCAATGAGTTAAGAGGGGCACAGTGAATAGGTTGTGAAAAGGGGAAACTCCCTATTTTAGTGGTCATTAAATCAGGTCATAGTGGCTCCAAAAACTGCACCCTTTCTCACAGTATTCTAATTTTGCACTTGGATCTAGCACTAATTTCTGAAGCTTCAATTTCCAAGCAAGGTGTTTTTTGTGTCTTTTTGTGCTTTTGGCATAAGAAATTATTTAATATCATTCAACAGCCTATAAGATAAAATTAGACTTCATGGTTTCTCAGTGTGAAAATGAAGAGAGAAAAGTTGGATGTGAAAGGGAAAGCTAGGAATAGAGGAAGGTTGTTCCAAAACTTATTATCTTACTATTAAACAGCATATTTATACTGTTTCATAGTGAATAGTTTGCAACAAAGATCTGTTTCTTCCAAAACAGCTGGACTGTATACCAATTATTATCATGTAGTCTCAAAACTCCACGACAGAAAGGTAATGAAGAAATAATGACAACAATTCTAGACCATTTAGATAGTGGTTTTGGCACACAGTCTTACAGAGAAAGCTGTCTGAATAATAGTCTCCCTTGTGCCAGAGTCACCCCAGTCACTCATTGTGAGTCAGATCTTTGTATGGAGTCTCCTCACTGTTTGGACTTGGTGAAGGGTTTGTACAGAATCTCCACACGAACTGAGCACAAGCAGCTTCCTGAATGACTGACGACAGCTGCTCGTGTGTCTGGAACACCCAGCCCCAATCATACCTAGAATTTCAGGTATAATTTGTAAGGAAGAAGGAGTATTTCAAATAAATGGGAAGTCCAGAAAAGTGAGGGCCGTGTGCTATTTCCCCTGTTCAGTCTGGGAAAGTCTCAGACTGTTTCATGGCTCCAGTTTCTTAGTGACCGAGGGCCACGTGTAGCTGCATCACTATGCCCTGAGCACACTTGTATCTTCTGTCTGTAGACAGAGAGACTCAGAGTGACTATTTGCAACCACAGGAAGATTAAACATCATTCTCCTGCATACAATTAGTTAGGGAGTGCCTCTTTACCTTGGCAATTTAGTAACAACAAATTTTGGCATGGATTTTGGTCACGCCTTACCTCAGGAAGCCAATGTGTTGGATATCAGGGTGTGGGTGTATTCCTGTTCTACTTTAGGTTTTACAGCAGCATTCATGAGGAAGTGCTTTCATACATGCCATGGAGACTTCCAACATAAAAAGCTGATGATTACAAAAATAGATCTGTGATCACTCTTAAGTTCACAGCAGGCTTTTGCCTAAGTGTATAACGCCACAGTGTGTGAGCATGTTTGAGGAACCATCAGTGTGATAATACTGCTTCTGCATTCTTTAATTTAACTGCTTGTAAGTCATAAAATAACAGTTTGTTTGGCACTCAAAATTCGTGTAAATCTTACCTAAGACACTTACCAGCTTCATATAGAAGGATGCCTGTTTGTTAATTACTGTGGCCTTATCAACCAATCAAGTTGTGTGACATGGGAATGTGGATTTTCATTTGAGAGTTGTTTGGTTTGTTTTGAGGGATATTAAAATGTATGTATAAAAACAAACAATTGTTAAAGTAAAAATAAAATTATGTACAGGTTTGATCATTTAATGACTTAAATTTTGTAATCTGTAAATTCAAAGGTAGTGCTTAAAATTAATTTGTGAAATCTGCTGTTTGATGTAAGACCTGTGTAAATAATTGTCCAAAATCCATTCTTAATTGGATGTGACTGGCAATATCCTCTTAAGTTGTTTTGAGAATTGTTTTTTAGGGGCAAGTTCTGGCTTACTCTTCATACTTTAAAGATAGAAGAAGATAGGCCTGCTTACCAATCCTAGGAATTGGAGTAATACTACCACTTTTACTGAACCTATTCTATTTAAGGAATAGAAACTGTCTGCTACGTCATCATACCCCAAACAAGTACCTCATGGTTTTTACCTATCCAAAATAAAATCTCATATATTCATTGCAGATTTTTTGCAATGCCTTGGTTCAGATTAACCATGGAATATTCTTACGTCGATTCAGAGTGCTTTTAGCACATGCTACATCTTCTCTTCAGACTGTAGTGTTGTGTCAGAGAACTGGTGTTTATTCAGACCCTGCTCTCATTTAATCAATGGCAGCCCTTCATTCAGTGAGGAACCCACCTGCTCTAGTAACAGAAATAGTTGATTTCTTATTGTCATTTTCCCTGAGTATTAAAGATGTAATGTCTCTTTGAATAGTACTTTTTATCCACCTTTTCCTGGTTTTTTATGACTTGTTATTATTGTTTCTACAATTTCTGTTTGGGTTTTTTGGGGGCTAGGGGGTGTGGAGGGAGGAGGGTGTTGAGTAATTTCCACACAAAAATTTTGGAAAATCCTTTGGTTTTTCAGTTACAGTTGTAATAAAAACGCTGGCAAATGAAATATTTGAAGGCATGTGGGTACAATTTAGTGGTTACTACTCCTGGCAGTCCATCCTACCGTTTCACAAAGATTTCTGTCACCATACAAAGTTCTGAAGATGCAAATACGTGCAATTTCTCAGCAGGTCCTACCACAATGGATTAGTTGCAATTGAAAATAAGCTTAGGAGACCAATTTCTGCCCTTACCAGCACAGGTAACTGCTGGCATGGCAAACGTCTCAAGATGAAAACTTTCTGAACTGTCACGGCAAGTACAGGCAGGGTGCAGCACCCGGAGCTCTGAGATGAAAACATCACTTCTCGTTGTTAAATGTTACTATATTGTCACTGACATCTTAATAATTTTAAGTGCATCTTGCGGGTACAACTGAAATTGTTGCTATGTCTCTGTGTAATACAGAATTTTGTAACTGACTTCTCAAGAATGACACTGCAGGTCTCATGTTCCAGCATCTTCTGTCTGAAATTACTTGTATTTTGAAATACAATTTTGGCCATGAATTACGGCTATGTACTTACGTGATATTTCAAGTGAATCTTGTAATTAATCTTATTTGACAGCTTCTGTTGAACTGTGTGAGGTGCTGTCAGAATTACTATTTAAAAAGTAAAGTTACAGAACTACCATATGTGGCCAGAACAACCAGCATAAATATGCATACATTTTTGTTCTTTGTGATCAAAGAACATAGACTCATAGAGCCCTATAGGCTGAAAGCGACCTTTAGAGGTCAGCTGCTGCTCAGAGTCAGGCCAGTTACAGCAAGTTGGTTATGGCTGGGTCCTGTTCAGCTTTGTGCATTTGGAAGGATAGAAACTCTACAAACTCTCAGGTCAGCATGCTCCCAATCCTTCATCACTCTTAGGTTAATTTTTTTTTTCTTGTATCAAGTCAGAATTTCAGCCTGTGCCTTTTGCCTTCTGTCCTTCAACATTGTAGCTCTGAGAAGAGTTTGGCTCTGGCTTCTCTGAACCCTTACATTAGGTATTTGTAGATAGCAATGAGCCTTCTCCAGGTTGAACAAAGCCATTTCTCTTAGACTCTCCTTGTATGTCCTGTGCTTCAGCCCATCTACCTAAGGTATCCACAGTGTATACTTTGTTTTGAATATTTTTTTATTACTGAGTTACTGAAATATGCCGCTCAGAGAGTCTTTTGCATTATGAAATGCAAGAAATTCACCTCTATACTCTGTTATTACTAATGGATGTTTGCAGCCTTAGCTCTGTGTGCAGTGATGGAAGAATGACACCTTTTTAAGAAGAAAATGCCCAAAATACTACTGGCCATTGTTCAATAGCATATATAGTGTTGGAAATTTTTCTGCCTATTTCAGGAAATATGGAAAGCAGGAGAGTCAGTTTAGTCACTTAACTATGTGTTAAATAGTTGACTTAGAAAAGAAAGAAGAAAAAAAAAATAAAAGTTCTGTAAGTACAAAAGAAGCTGAAACTATTAAAACTTGTTAGGGATTTTCAGTGTGGTTTTTGGTGGTTACAAAACTACTGTGGCCGCAGTCCCAAACCATGTTAAAAAGGGAGTCCCATATATGGAGACAATTCAGTTGGATGAGAAAGTTGCTTGTCTTCCAGTATAGGTGGATACTGAAGTGTATTTTATAGCTTGTGCTTTAGCAGTACTGGGAAATTGCCCTTTCTTTTCATGCTGGGACAACTGCTCAGGTGTAATCCCTTGATATCCAGATAGCCAGCAAGGCTACTGTTTTCAGTTAAGCTGTACACATTTTTTTTCCAGGAAGCAGCAGCTTACGGCAGTTCACCTTATTTCCACAAAGAGTAAGAGCTAGCATTCCTGGCTAGCTTCTCAGAGCTGTGAATATGATACATCTCCAGTATGGAAAGCGTCTCAACCAGCTTGGCAGGATGACAGGAACATAGCTGTCATCACTTTAACAAGCCTTAGCATTTTAAACATGGCTTTAACCACCAGTGCTACATGAAACCTGAAGGCACCATCAAAACCCTGATCTTTGTCCTGTGATCCTAAGAGATGTTCTACAGAACCAGACAGTAGAACAGCTACAGACCAATGAAAAAATGTCTTCGTTTCTTTGAGAGATCAGTTCCTGAACAATACTGTCTTCTTTGTCCATCAGCATTTTCTTTTCTTTGTTTCTATCTTCTTATATTCCCAACTAGAAAAACTTTGGATTCCAGCTTTCTTTTATGTCTGTTGCTACAATTAAAACACCAAAAGCTTGAACTTAGAAGGTTTTTCTGCTCTCCCCTTGCTCCCCCGCATTTTCCACTGAAAAGAAATGGAATCTCTCCAGGTGGAGAAGTTTGGGAGTGTAACTTGGCATTATGTCTGCTCAGAGGCAGATACTGCTGAAAGGTCTGTGAGCACTATGGTTTGCTACAAATACGACAGTGCTGTATGTACAGTTCTTTCAAAATGAGCTTGATAGCAGTTTAACTTCTTTAGCCTAGTTGTTTTTGTATAGCAGGCAAGTAAGGGAACAAAAAAGCTTGGTGTTAATTTGAAAGCATGGCTTCCACTTTTTTTTCCTTTTTTTTCTTCTCTTGAATAGAATTCTGGGATTGAAAAAGCGTTTTTATTTGATGTAGTCAGTAAGATCTATATTGCAACGGACAGCACTCCAGTGGATATGCAAACTTACGAGCTCTGCTGTGATATGATAGATGTCGTGATTGACATTTCTTGTATATATGGGTAAGTAAATTGTTAATGTTTTCCATAAAGTTGTGTACTGACAATTTGAATAGCCTCAAAATTAGAGTGATGTGGGTATAAACAATAATGAGAATGGGTAATTTGCCAGGAGAGAGGGGAGGAGGAAACGGCTGGCTTCTGAGGGACTGATCCTTCCCAGCAACAAGCACTGCTCCCTGTTCAGCCTCTTTTGTGAGCTCTTCCTCTTTCTATGCTAATAATTTTATTTGGAGGAAGTAGTGGGAAGAAACCAACCTAAAATAAAAGGAAACATCATCTTTTTGTTCCCTAGGGTTGAAGTCAACAGAAGGATGCCTCCTGTTTTAAAAAGAAGTGGGGCCATATTTAGTTTCATTTAATAGCCAGTGGCCTCTAATAGCTTCAGAGAATTGTTTGACTCTCACCTTAGTTCTCTGTTTTGTCCTCTATTCCCTGCATGACCTTCCTGGGTTTTTTCAGTTTCCCCTTCTTAAACATTAGCAAGTGGGAATCTCCTGGGCTGGCATGTGCATCTCCTTGCAAGCTGTGTTTTCAGTGGCTTGGCCCTTGGCTAAATGTAATGCCAGCCATTCCTGGGAAAGGCAGGGACACATGAAGAATTAGTGCATTAAGATGCTTACCCTTGGAAGCCAAGCATGCTTAGAGACTGGTAGGCTGTGGTAGCTTTGCATTTGTACGCACTGACAGACTTGTTGCACTCTTGGAGAAGGTACAAGGGAGAGTCCTGGTGCAGATGTGCAGTAAGCACTGGAACAATAAATTGTTGAATACTTACCTAAAATCTCTGAAGTTTGTATATTCTACCGTGTGTTTCAGATTTTGGAGTCGTCACTTCAGTAACTGTATAAGAACTTGTTTTACAGAGGTATAAAATAAGGGATGCTGATTTTTGTAGAGAGAAAGATGCTGCTGTGTAGTTGAAAAGACTGTATTTAATAATTATCTGTACAACACCACTTGTGGGGCTCTTTATTTACAAAATATCATTCTGCCACTGGTTGTGTAGCCATTTGGCATTTATCACCAGAGATCTGCTTGCCATTTTTTAGCTACAGACTAAAGACATGATACTACAATTCTTTTCTTGTCCTCTGTTCCTGTGGAATTTTAATACACTATGGAGACTAATTGTTCTGGGAGGTTAGTGATAACTATCCATTTAACAGTATCTGAGTGTGCATTCAGGAGTGAGGATAAAATTACAATGTTACAATGTACAAAAACATAATACCGTGATCATCATGACACAGCATCTGTGAAGGAGAAATGTCTTTTCATAATACGATATTGCAAAAGCCAACAGCTCATGAGGAAAATCTCATGATGTCTTAAACTATCAGTCAGCTGCCACTGCTCAAGCAAGGTTACTGGGTTTGGACTTAATCAGTACAGACCTACTGTTTCACATGTTTATGAGAAGTCATAATATAAAGCACTGATTAAAAGAAAAGCAGCTGCCTTGTGGCAAATGGGTGGTAACTCAGAGAGGAAAAAATAAGGTTCCAGTTCAGGCACTTGGCAAACAATCTGATTTCTAGCCCCAGATCCAAGGTTTGATGTGCGATGGGATAAACAATTTAATCTCTTTGTCTTCTTAGTTTATGTAGTGTGTAGTTTGAAGAAGAGTCTCCCTGAAGGGTTAAAATGAAGATTTCATAACGTTTGAGATTCTTTGGTGAGACAACCAATGTAGCAGTACTTTTGTTAGCTAATCTGGTGTCTTATCTTTTCTTGTTTGTTTGTTTGTTTGAATATTGCTCTTTAGGCTTAAAGATGATGGCACTGGAACTCCTTATGACAAAGAATCAATGGCAATCATAAAACTGAATAATACAACTGTCCTTTATTTAAAAGAGGTGACAAAATTCCTCGCTCTTGTTTGTTTTGTCAGAGAAGAAAGCTTTGAGAGAAAAGGTACTTTCCTCTTTTCTGGTATTGCATTAATTTTCCCTTATATTAGTGAGTTAATGAATAACTGAGGTTGTTATTAGCTGATAACAGTTTCTAACTGTATGATAAATATTGAGGTAAGTACAGTTTGATAAAGCTTACATAACATGTTTAAAGGCATGAAGTACTTGTGCTGGCATTAAGATGGGATTAAATCATAAATGTATTTTACAACTTTCTGATATGAAAGCATTTAAAAGCTTACATCCAATGCAGTAAAGCTTCCACCTGCAACTGTAGACTGTGTTAGTTTGTCTTGACTGACACTGATTTGTACCTGTCGATACCAGTATACACATTTGGAATAGCTTGCCTACTTGCCAAGGGAAAATTTTTGAAACTGGCTGATAGAGTGTTCTTGCTTTTCTTATATCTGAAAGGAGGCTTTTGAAAAGTTGCATACTTTGGACCTAGTCCTGTTTAAAAGAGCTTTAATATTTTGTAGTTAAAGTGCATAAAATTTCTTTGTTGTCTTTCTGACCCTGGTCAAGGTCAGTACTGAACCCTTAGTTCGTGATCTCTCTGCTCACTGGCACGATGTTCACCGAGTTACTGGTCTTTGTGACATGCCTTGAGACCAAAACAACAGTGGAAGAGCAAGCTGTCATCTGGGCTTGTGTGCCCCCTCTTGTGATATTAATTCACCAGTCAGTGTTGGTGTGTTTGTGAATGCAACACTTGTACCGTGTCTGCTGGGCTGTTTGACAGCCTAGTGAGCTTTCAATGGAGCTTAAACCGGTCAAATGTCTCTTCCATACCTCTACCACCTTTATTGCATATGAATGTTGGATGCAGTTAGTTTCTGTTGTAAGCATAAAAAGTGTTACTTCTGCATACTTAGTAACAGCACTGTTTCAGAAAAGACACCATGGTGAATAAACAGCCATTAGGGTTTGTCCATAACTGTGTGAGGTTGTTGTGTCTGCATAGTTAGGAAACTTGGTAACCTGCACTCTTCTGCAGTTCAGTTCTGGTATTATAATGGAGATTAGCTTTTTATGCCTCATGATTTCCAAGTAATGTTTTGTCTGAACTCTAGGGAGAGGGAAGATAATTCTTGGGAAAAAAACCCAAAGTGTAACATGGTGGATTTAAACCACTTAAAAATATGTATCTCCTCTTAGGGAAATTGAAGTTGAAAATGCTACAGTATTTGAGTTAAGAAAGCTTATGGCATTAACATTGAATGAGGTCATGAGCTCAGTACCAAAATTCTAAAATTGTATTGTGGTATTACAGAATTGTAGCACTCAGTAAGTCTTCCAATTGACTACCAATATGGCTTTACAGCTTTTCTGTGGGATCACATTCAGCCCACTGACATGGTAATGTGATCTGCCTATTATGTAAGTATCTAACCTAACAGCATGTCTATTGTGTTGGTTTTTAATTACAATGTAAGATGAAATAGAGCTGGCTGAGATTTGGTAATAGTTCTATCAAGTATCCATTTCAAAGTTTATGTATTGTCAAAAAAAGAACATTTCTTGATTAATAGATGCTACTTATTTCTATCGGAGTTATTCCGTAAAACAGATTTCCAAAATGACACCATATTTTATGACAGATTTCAGTTTTTCTTCTAGTATCCTGAGCACTTCTTCAAAGCCCTTTATTAAATTAAAGCTCTGTTATCTGCCAATGAACTTCTATTTGTTTTCTCTTAAAACTTGCAAGTATATTTATTAGCAGACATAGTATCAAGCTGCAATGCTTACTGAATTATTTGTATTTATCAAATATGCTTTTGCTTAGCACAGAAAAAATTCCTGGACAGTTTACGGAATGTGACCTCCAGACAGAGAGTATGGTATTTCACTAAACATAGAATATAAGCAATATTTTCATTACCTTATTTATATGAATGTCCTTATTAATTAATATGTAAAACATTTCTGTCTCTGTAGGATTAATAGACTACAATTTCCATTGTTTTCGAAAAGCCATACAAGAAGTATTTGAAGTAAGAATGAAAGTAGTAAGATCTCGAAAACATCAAAGCCACCTACAAAAAAATAAAAGACCCACTCCCAATGGGACACCAAGAATGCCACTGTAACTGAGGTTTTCTGGCAAAGTGGCAAGCAAAGTTTTCATGAAGTTGATGTGACTTCTGCATCTCATTGCACTGAGTGAAGAGGAGAACAAATGGGACTGATGTATTATATGAATTTTCCCTGAATGTTCAGAAAGCACTGTTTAAATATTTTTATCCAATCAGTTTTTTTCATATAGTGAGCACTTTGAGCAAAATGTTGTATATATAAACATTGAGGTGAACACTTGTAAGAATTTTCTTAATATATGCTGTAAACCTTTTTCATGCCATATTAAGAAAAAACAGCTGTGACAGAAATACTGGGTACATAATTTGCACTTTTTCATGTTTTCCTTGTGGAGTTGGACTTTGATAAACTTAGTTTTTATGGTGATTTTGATGCATGGTGTCAGGTAAAATGTATGCTGTAGTTTATTTACCTGCTGCAATCAAATTGGTTAGTAAACAATTAAGAAAACTTGGTACAATGCCTTTTTAAATTTGTGACAGCTAATACCTAACATTCATACAGATCTAATTTCATATATTTTTCAATTTGTAAACTGAAGAATAATATTGAAGTATTACAGCAATAAGCACCTTACCAGGGATCGTAACTGGTAGGTAAATACTAGCTTTTATAAAACAGGCTTTTGGCCAAATTTCATCCGGAGTTCTCCTTAACACTGGTCATGCCCTCTCTTGGGTCTGTTTTTATTATTTACCTCAGCATATACCACTAAAATACCTTTCTATAAAGATGATTGTTTTGTAAAATGGCTCTATGTTGCACTGGTATTTTTATAAGGCTTCAGAGGAGTATGTTGTATCTGTGTGGCTGGATTTACATTGCTAAGTTTGTGTTGAGAGCCTGCACGTGTACAGTTGGCGCAGTGAAGAATCTTTATGTATTTCCACCCTGACGTTCTGATGTACTGATAAGTCGTAAAGATGTGAGCACTGGGTTCTGCTTCCCTCTGACGGGTACATCTGTGATTGAAATCAAGACGAGACCATTAAAATGAGGACTGGACAATCCACCTGCTGTAATAATCAGCCTACATCACTGCTTCTTATTTTAATACTGAATATGGGCAGATTTACCACAGGATCAGCCAGGACAGCGAGCTCTCTCAAACCTAAAAAGAAGCAGCACTTAGTTTCCATGTTCTGTATTCAGTGTTTTTATTTAATTAGTGATACAAAACTATAGTTTCTAGTTGGAAGGGAAACTTTTTTTTTACCAATTGCATGTGCAGTCCAGTGGTTTTGTTGGCAGCTTTTGGGAGTGAGAAGAACTTGACCAGAATGGGAGGCAGCTTGCTGTACACCAGAAACAGGTAAGGGGAAATGTACCTTCTTCACAGCTAATCTGCCCCTAGCCAAAATAGCTCTGGAGGCAGGCAGGAGGATCGAACCAATAGCTCTGTCAAGAGTTGTGTGATAAGTAATGCAGTTCTAGGTGCTCAGGAAGGTAAGAAATACTGTTAATAGTGAAAACCACTGATCCTGGTGCTGGTGTGAAGAATAGTGACAGTAGCTATAGTCAAATCAGCATGTTTTCAAAAACACAGAGTTCAGATTCCTTTTGGTACTGTCACCAGTAGTAGCTTAGTTGAGGACAATTCTTCTGACTAGCCCCTTAGGTAAAGTAATGCAAAGCTGCTTTCAGAGTTCACCAAAGCAGTGATGGGTAAGAGACACCTTTTGGCAGCTTTCCACAGGACTTTCAATTTGTTGAGATCCACCATTGGGTCACAATTTCTGTCCTCCCTTCACTCCTACACATATTCAGGTGTAGGTGGCTATGTGGGACTAAGAACACCTACCAGGCTGGGCCAGATTTTTTTTTTTAATGTGTAAATAGAGTATTTCATCATAGTGGCTATGGTATGAGTCGTAACTGAATGTAGCTTCCATATATTTGGCCTGAATTCTATGTAGTCATGCATGCCCTTGTATTAGAGACCATCAGCTTGTTTATGACAGTGGAGTTAGCTCTTGTAGTCCCCTCTAGAATTTGGAATAGACTATCTAGCGTGATTTAGTGAAGGTGACTTTAGCCAACATAAAATTTACAATTGGATATTACCAGAATAAGTGTAACTTTCATCAGATTACTTCTGTTTCAAATATAAAATTGAAAGAATGTTAAAAATTCATTAGTTTTAGTGTTTAACTTCGGTATTTTCAGGTTAGGTGATGACTCTTCACTTTTGAGTAATCATTTTGTAATGTTCTAGCTGAAGTGATTGAGCACTGAGTGAGGCATTCTTTTTAAAAACATATTTTAAAACTTGCTTTTTCTTTAAAAAAAACCTTTATTTTAAATTTTATTGAGATTCTAGTTTTTATTTTAAAGAAGTTAAATACCCCATGTGCTACAAGAGCCACTTAAAACAAGGCACTGTTGATACACCTTTTCTAAAATTACAAATTGTGCAAGAAGTAATTACTTTCCAAATACTCCAGTGTTTCTAAAGTACCTGATCCATGAGTCTCCATTTTTTATTTATCATTGGAGTTGACTAGAAATGGTAGGGACCATTAATGAACTAGCCATGTCATTTTAAAACACTGGTTTATAATAAACCCAAACCAATTTAGTATCCCATAGACATTTGAAAGTCAGGAGCTAGATAACTATAAAATACTGGTTCCAAGAACTTGTTACAGTTGAGGACATCCCTGTAAGTAATTCAACAGGAAGCAGCTCAGAGTATGTAAAGGATTCTCTGAAGAGTTAAGATGGACCTTTGAGCATGCACTGGAATGGCTATTTAAAATGTTACAGTGCTGGAATATGTTTCTGAAATCCTGTGATTACCAACATGCTTTGCATTAGTATGGAAGTGTAATTGACAGGAGCAAACTACTCTGATAAAGCATAATTCAAATGGATCATTTGAGAGCTCATGTTTCATGATAGAACATTTTTTTTTCTCATTAAAACAAAAATTCTGTGGTTTCTTGCATGTGAAATTGCACCCCTGATGGTTTGATACTAAGGGAGTTCATTCTGTGAAAGTTCTGCAGGAATTTTTAAAAGAAATGTTAACCTACAAACTCCCTCCATTTTTATATGCATCATCAGATTAAGTTGAGGAATTAAAGAAAATAACCCTAAGTAGGTTGTTGTATACAGTAGCAACTGTTTGCTTTATTGACATATTTACTGTCACTGTCATTCACAATAGTCATTGTAGAATATTTTTTTCTTAAATTGAATACTGAGGTTTTCCCATTTTTGTACGGAATGATGTACATGACATTATGTCATGATTTTTGTGCTGCAGCTTTATCTCTGTCCTGTTCAATGGACAGATCATTAACACCAAAATTTCTTTCAGATTCTAAATATTTATCAATAGCCGCATGTGAATTTACTCAATTACAGATAAACACATCAAATTCTCCCATTTCAGTTATGTGGAAAATGAGAAATAAGCTTGGTTGGGAAGTTCTTTTGGGCTCCTCTGATATGGTGGCATATGGTTGACATCCCACTTGATTTCTCACTGTATTAATATTTGCATATTAGCTCATGCACATTTCTTCAAATAGCTACATTTAAAAATGACACTAGCAGATTGTTGCTTTTAATTTGTTTTCTCCCTGATACCTTCTGTGTTACCTTTCTCAATTTGCTATCTCTGAATTTCACATTTCGCTGTAACCAGGTCTGATACCCAGTCTCCTTGGTTCCTGCCAACCTATTCCCTTTGGCTTTAGGTATGATGAGCCACAGGCTAGGTCTTGAGCTAAAAGATACTGAAAAAATACTGAGTACATAACCATCTAAATTGTAAAAATCCATTACATGCTATTAACATCCTTAAAAACATTCAACATACTTACGTAAACTTGGTTTGTATGCATGCCATAAAATACATGTTCATATTGAAGTTACAGTTCATGTTCGTAGTCAGATTTTAAACATTTCTTAATCGTCTCCAGAACATATTTTAAAACAAAAAAAACCCCATAAATATATAAATATGTCCAGGACGAAAACCCTAGTGCAGCAGTCTATCACAATGCCTCTTGGACTAAACTAACATTTTCAATAAGGTGAAAGATTTTCATGACACTAGTCAGAGAAGATACTCTGCTGAATATTTTCCTTAATACCTGGACCTGCTACAAGAAAGAAGGATTATTTAGTTCAGAATTGTGGAATAGCAGAAGAAAAAGAGAAAAAACCCATTGATGTCCTTTCTTAATAAACAAAACCAAAAAAAACCCCAAAACCAAAAATCCAAGCCAACAACTAACATGCACTAGCCTAAATTGAGAAGCATTGAGATTAGACACATGGGTGAGTGCAAACATGAGAAGCAAGGAAAAAAGTACAGAGTGGCCAAAAGTACAGTGTGTAGGCCAGAACATTGTGGTGTATTCAAGCTGCCTTACACAAAATGTTCAGGTTGGATATTAGGAGGAATTTCTTCACAAAAAGGGTGATTAAACATTGGAATGGGCTGCCCAGGTAATGGAGTCACCAACCTTGGAGGTAATTAAGGAAAGATTGGACATAGCACTTAGTGGCACTAAGTTGACCTGGTGGTGTTCAGTCATAGGTTGGACTCGATGATCCCAGAGGTCTTTTCCAACTGAATTGATTCTGTGGTTCTGTGAAGATGTAGACCAAGGAAAGATAATGGGCTTATCACAACAGGATCAGCCACAGGGAGGTGGTGTGGGTGAGGTTGGTTGCACCATATGGTCCTCAAAGCCCAAGTAGTAGTGCCCTGACAGGATCAAAGCTGCCTCTCATATTATAGCAGGATTTACCCTTTGCGTAGGTTTTTATCTCCATTCAGTGCAAACTAAATGCTATTCTTAACTGTGCTGAACTGAAGCGTAGTGTCAGTACAAATGTAAGTATAAACCATATGAACACATTCACACTGGATATCAAAAAGAATTCTAAAGCAGGACAGCAGCACAGGGAGAGCAAACAGCCTGACTACATCCAGGAGGAACCTCAGCTTGCCAGTGGAAATGGGTGTAAGTCATGGTGTGTCAATTCCTCGAGAGTGCTAGGATCAGGGAATGCTATAGTCTTAACTCACTTTCTCATCAGCACTGTAAATTTCTAACCCAGATGAACTCATGTTTGCATTTGGTGTTTATGTGTCAAGTAGGTGCCCACTCAGCCAGTTCAATCCATGCATCACTGCAAATTTATGTTCTTGGTCCTCAAAACTGGGCTGCCTCCTTACTCCTTCCTACGTAAACCCCAAGTCTCATACCTAGTGCATGCTTCCTTGATAAATACTGCCCTAGTCCTTCCTCAGCTTTCTGTTTTCCAGATAAAACAATCATTCAACAGTTTAGGAGCCAGTAGTGCTTTCAGACTCCTTCGCAACTAGTGCTGCAAGCGCTCTTCTGCAGCTGGAGTTCCTCTGAATGCTGGTGATAAAACTGCCTAATTGGATGGAGTGATGGATGCCCCAGCAATAAACTTAAAACCTTTCAGCAGCACTCCTGGGGTTTCTAGAAGCCCCACCATCCAGTGCAGTGGTATCATTCAACTCTGACTTGTTCTGAGGTCAAGTCAGCTATGGATTGAATTTTCCTGTTGCTTATGCACATCCACATCTGGTTTTGGGGCTGCTTTGATAATGAGAGCTATCTGGGCTGTGGGAAATGGAACCTGTTTCAACTCCTTTTGCAAAGCAGTATACAGAGAGAACAGGTGTGCCTTCTGGGAAATCCAGTAGCGCCAGATCAAAAGGTCCTGGGACCATCTTTGTCTCCAAACCCTGTGCTGAGAAGTGGAACCACACTCTGTTTCTCTGCAATGCCCTTTTCAATGACTGAATTGTCCTCTGGTGAGCCAAATGGTCTGATCCACAAATTGCTTCTCTTTCAATAGTCCCTTTGCAGCTGCTTGAACTTCTTTGGACTGTCAGTATGCCATTCATCATGCTGTCTTGATCTCATATCCTAAGTGCTGAATGCAAGTTCTGCAGCACAGGCACACAAATTACCTCGCTCCCACCAGTCCTGTTCCCCTTCGTCAGCACCGTTTCTAGCTCTGTTCCTTCAGTAATTCCACTTCATATTTCAATTCCACATTTTCTGTCTATAAAGCAGCAGTTGTCATTCAAATTTTGTATTCTTCATAAAGTCCATTATGCAGAAACTTGAGTGTTGGCTTTAAATTTAGTATTCTCTTGACAGATTATAAATGCCTTTCTGCTTTACTCAGTACACCCTCTCCCATGAAAGCTTCCCGCTCCCATGAACTGAATGCTTTCATAAAAGTTCCTCAGGATGGAAGTTCTTTCCCCCTTCTCTCCCCTTTTTATATTGCTACCATTAATAGTACCCATAAAAATCCTGTAATTTGAATAGTTATGACAACACCAGACTGCAAAATTGTTTTTAACTTTTGTTATTTCTCTTTCAGAATAACAACGTTCCTCTGCAGCCTGCATCCCCTGCAAGTCTGCAACCCCATGAGTCACCTTGCTAGACAGCTGTCAGCAAGGGAAAAAAAAAAACCCTGCAAGCAGCTACAGACAATTTAGGAGTGTAAAGTAATAATTTATTGGTTAATATAGGTAGCTATGACTAGCAAGCTACTAGACTAAGCATTAACATACTCACCTCCCCGTGCAAGACAACAGATGAGTCTTCTCTGGCTCAAGTGTCACCAAACTGCCATCTTTTGACTCTCTGTTTTTTTCCTTCTAGCATTTTACTCCTTTTCAACACTGTTGCCTTTTCTCTGGACCATATCTCAATAGCCCTACCTCCATCTCTGGGTCTGTCTTACCTTGTGTGGCTCTGCTGTGCAGCTCTTTCTCTGAGAGTGCTGAACCAAGGCTCTGGGGCTAGGCCCTACCAGGGCTGGGCAGTGGAGCCCAAGCAGCTGAAAATGCAGAGGAGAGCAACCTGGTATCAGGCAGGGGAGATCAGGTCAGTACAGTCAGCTGGAGCCAAAGAAGCAATGCAATTTGCCAGAGGGTAGGAATGTTCAGTCAGCAGAGCCACTCTCTGGGCTCTCCTGATTGTTGTGATTAGGGCTTTAGTCTGGGTGCCCACATGGATCCCTTGTGTCATTGAAGGCGCTCTAGGCACTTCACCTGGCCTCGCGCTGCTGCTTTGTTCAGAATGCCACCAGTATCCCATACCTTTCTGCTCTGTATGGATATCTGGCATACCTTAGGATACCTCTGACAGCATCAGATGTTTATGTGTGTGTTATTTAATCAAGCCCCAGATTTCCACTAACCATCTGAGAAACTCCTGTGTGTCCCAGATATCTACAGGAGGCTGGTGAAGAGAGCTGATAACTGAAAATATCTCGGTTAACGACACAGTAAGCTTACACTGATTGGTAAATGCTTTTTGAACGCTTTAAATTAAGAGCCTGATCACCAATCCTTTATTTCTATTGCTGAGTCAGTCAGAGCTGTATGCAAGCAGCTGTATGCGAGCAGCTGTATGCAAGCAGGAACATGCAAGTGCACTTTAAAGTCGTGAGTAACAGTTTTGGAATGGATTGGGTGGAAAGACTGCTTGATGGCAGTCCAACAGACAACCCTGACTGCTTTCCCTCTGCCTGATGTGTAACTGTGAGGACAGGTGCTCTCTTCCCAGAAGGAAGCTTATGGGAGTAAGTTAAAGTGAAGGGGCATGTAGAGCAACTCAAACATGGAAAAAGTGACAAAAAGCCCTAAAGAGACCTGGCTGCATGAGTCAAAGGCTATGCCCAGCCTTTTCTCCTTAAATAGTGGCACAGGAGCAAATTTTTTTTTGATCTGAGTAGTTTGCAACTTCCTCCAACTATCTAGTGTGCTCTGCAATTTGCATGGTAAAGAATATGCACCAGAGAAAATTTCTGCCATTATCTGTAGCTGCTAAAGATAGAGCAACTAAATCAGGGAAGTTCAGAGTCACGAACAGCTGTCACTTGGACACAGCTTCAGCTTTGACTTGGGTCTTTGCACATGTCTTCTGAAGCAGGAAACCATCTGAACTATTACAGCAATGATGCCAGAAGACTGTGAGTCAACTGATTGTCGTGACTCTCCCCATTCTTCAGGGAGTAAAGAAAAGGTGAAAAATACGTAGCTTTATTTTGACTTCACATTGTGGAACATCTTGTTAGTCCACACTAACTCTGCACCAATGGTCCAGATCAGGCACTCGCTTGCTTTGTCAATTAAAGCAATCTGGTAATTCCTTTCCCCACTACCTTTTTTAATTTCTGAAATAATGCTAATTAAAAGTCAGCTGGCAAAGTCCCGCGTTTTGTGAGATGGTTGCCTTAGAACTAAGCTTGAAGAACAGACAGGAATTGCTTTCCTGAGAAGCACCATCCATCTGTGCAATTGCTGCAGGGCATTGGTTACACAATGCCACGCTTGTTTTTATTGGTGAGGAGGAGGTGCGCTTGTTGAATCCAGATTTACAAGGTCTGAATTCACATAAAGGATTTTAAAAGCTGAGACTGTATTAGTCACAATGAGTACCATGATGATTTCTCTTGCAAGTGAGTCGTATCTGTTCCTGCTGACAATATAGGCATATGAATATTAGATTCCTTAATTCCATTACAGTTTAATTCTGCAGTCAACTGTTTGTATTGAAAGGCTAGCATTATAAATGAGGCAAACCCTTCTACATTTTGTGAATTCGTAAAACCAGGGTGTGATTGCTCTGTACAAAGAACTATTGTATTATCATAAGCTTCTGTGATCCCAAAGGTTCTCTAGAATAAATAATTTGTAGCTGAGTTTATGAGACAGCCTACAAAGCATTCAAACCCCACTCTGAACTGATTTTAGGTAATCACTTAACATATTTATACATTGATGAAATGTACCTCATCTCATACAATTATACAACCTGCACAGAGAAATAAACAGAAGTTCAGTGTCACATTACCTAGCATAATTCCCTGAGGTCTGTAAGAATATACACTGATGCATCAGACCTTTGTGCAAAAACTGAACCCCTGTGTCACACAGGTGTTCTGCCTCCCAGAGAAAGGGGAGGTTTTGGGAGTAACTCCCTCTTTGGGGGCTCCTGCTGGACTCTTCTTAGAGAAGTGTCCATCCCCCCAACTCCACATGCTGACCTTTGTGATTCCCATTCCTACTGGCTGAGCTCCCTTCTTGGACATTTAAAATCAGTTCTTCAAGGATCTTACTGTTAAAAACAAGAGACTATATTGACTGAAATGCTTGTAATTCTTCTGAGGGGAAATGCAGGATACATTCTTCTCAGGTATAGAGAGCTATGTGTATCAGATGCAGCTATACATATATACATATAAAAATACCTAACTACGGTGGTCTAGAACACAAAGGACTTAGCTTAACCCCCTTTGCAGCTAACTGAAAAATGCAGGAACTTTAAAAGCATGATTTGTTGGGTGTACAGCTAACATCTATTCCAGGCAAGATGAACTCCCAGCTCTCTCCATCAGCTATAAAGTGAGCCTCAGGAAATCAGCTCAGAAACGTGTATCCATAGTCTGCAAGTGTTCAGCAGAATTCTGCCCATATATTTACTCTGACTTGGCCTTTCTTTCACAGTAAAAACACCTTCAATTGAAAAATTATTCATTTTATCAAACCTTATGATTGTCATTTATTTTGTAATTTTTTTGCACCATAAGGGCCTATATGCTACTTTGCTCTGAAGCTAGGTGGATCTATCACAGTCTCTTTTTTCATCCAAAGATAACTACAGAAAAGTACATAGAAACATGAGTAAAAATTTTCAGCACAGATTCAGTGTGGCATTAAATAACAAAATCTTTGTTGCAGCAGTGTTCAGGCAAACTTTCAGTTTCTATGTGCTTCAGCTGAGCATGTTTATTTTTTCACCAAGTTAGATCATATGACAGGATACACAAGCTACATGAAGTGCTGCCAGCATGTAGGATTTGACTGCAATTTTGCTACTATATTTGGTGTTTGGTTTTAAAACCCACAAGTTCTAGTACAAAATGGCTTCTTCCTGCAAAAGTCTAAACAAAAGGCAGATGAAAACACAAATCCAAAGGGTATTTTTAACCAGAGGCAGGAAGAGGAGGGAGGCTGCTGCTTCTGGACTGGCAACACTGACTGTGCAAGAGCTCTGCAGTGCCAGCTCCTCATGTGCCCCAAGCAGCTGCTGAGATGTGGGGCTGGGAATTAATCCCCAGATCTCTAACTGTATGCTGACTACCTTGCAGGAATTGGCAGTTTCATCTGGCAGCATTCACGTCCTGCAGCTCTGCCTTTTAACTAACAGTACATCTGAAAATGAAAGCAGTCTTGTACTGCTAGCTCTGGACAATATCTCATGACGACTCCCCCAGCTCCCACCCAGGCC
Organism: Dicrurus megarhynchus; assembly: GCA_013399195.1. Lineage (NCBI taxonomy): Eukaryota > Metazoa > Chordata > Aves > Passeriformes > Dicruridae > Dicrurus > Dicrurus megarhynchus. Next base: position 59,804 of record VXAD01004809.1, on the reverse strand, counting down.
ACACTAGAGCTTACTGAAATGGGGAAAATGTGCACCTCCTTTCAGTGTTATTTCTCTTGCTTTAAGTCTATTCAGCTTATTTTCAGTAGTGCTCAGCTGTCATGGAGTTAGAGTGACTATGTATCTTTTTTTAGCTGAAAGCCCAAGTTTCACATTAACTGCAGGTGCTTCCTCCTTGAACTATACAAAATGACACTGTGCATCCAGGGTCAAAGGCCAGAGCCCAGAAGGCAAAGCTGAACTCCACATTACGCTTGCATAGTTCATAACAACTACCACTTTATACTATTAATGTTATAATACAACTTCAAAAATTATCTTCAACCAGAATAGGTTCCAGAACTTTTTACATGGAAATCTGGATTTTTGAATGCAAAATACCTCTTTCATTCTTTGGGGAAGGGCACAATTTAGTGACAGATCATCCCAACGCCCTTCTCCAGCTGCACAGCAAGGTGGCTCTGGAAGACAAGGAAAGATGGGGCCAAAATAGTTTGTGAACCTGACAGCCAGTGCCTGCAGCTCACCGTCTCAAGTCGTTAGGTCAAACATTGTTAGCTAGAAATGCTAAACTCTCATCAAGAGTTGATGGCCATTTAATGTACCTTAGGGTGCTTTCATTGCAAGAGGGAACCCCAAGGTCTGATGCCCTCTTTTCCCATCTCTATACATTAATGACCCTTTATATTATTCATAGTGCTTTGTCCTGTAAAAACAATGGTCACTTTTTCCCTTTGAAAATTCCGCTAGTTGTTCAGGAGGAGTAAAGTCCCTTTCTTTACTTATTGCTGTTACCACATCACTGTTCAACAGAACAGGGAAGGGAAGACTAACACAAAGTTTTGCGTTTGAGAACATGATGAGGTGAAAAATATATACCTACTCAAATGTTTTTATTTACAACTGTTTGCCATTGCTGTTCAAAGAGGGAAAAAGAGAACTAAGAAGTCAAAACATAAAAAAATATTTTTCTTAGTATGATTATGAAGAATATAAAAGTAACATGAAATTAAGGACAATATGAGCTAGATATGAGCTTCAAAGTTATGATGAAGACAAGCACATTTTTTTCTTATTTACAGCTTGTACTGAATCAAAAGGAAACTGAGAGTCCTGAGATTCTGACCACTTTAATTTAGATATTCTCTTAGCAATATATTCTTAAAAGTGCTATCCCAAGCATATTATGCCTATAACCAGGTGGAAGAGAAACAGTTGTAGATACAAATATCCCTCTGTCACTGCGGCATGGAAAAGATGGCCATCAAGTCAAGCTCTTGCTGGCAATTCTTGCCTAAAATAATAATCATTGGCGTATGACACCATTTCAGTCCTTCATGATCCTGAAAACCCAGAAACAAGATGCTGCTAAGTCTCACAGTGAAGTCCTTTGGGCGGGGTGTGCGCTGGGTCTGTAGGGGTCCTGCAAGCCCCTTTTCCGAGCCCCCGGTTTTCACACCCATCGAGGTCCGCAGGCACCTCGCCCCATCACCTCAGCGGGCCGGGGCGGAGCCGGGCCGGGCCGCAGAAGGGACGCGGTCACTCGCGC
>VXAD01004809.1:0-58227 GCA_013399195.1 Dicrurus megarhynchus | reverse complement strand
GGCGGGTCCCCTGCGCCGGGGCGGTGGCGGCGGCGGCGTTCAGGCGGAGGCCGGCCGGGTTCGGTTCGCCTTGCCTTCGCAGTGCGATGGCGTTGCAACCTTCCTCCGAGCTGTAATTCGGTTCAAAACACCCTGACCGCCAGGTCTGTGTATGTGTCTGTGTGCCCACGCATTTCTGGTGGTTCGTGGAAACGTACCTTTGAACGTTTAGTCAGGTGGCCGTGCCCTGTTCCCCCGGGCATCGCCTCCTCTCCGAGGAGGTGCGTGTGACGGGACGGACTGCCAAGGATAACTTGGCCTGTGTGCCGTCAGTTTGTTTCGCAGAAGTGTTGCTGTACAGGCTCTATTTACTTGTGTGTCTGTGTTGTTCACATGTTTGGTTTGACGTGTTTGCATGTTAAAATTCATGCCTGTAACTCCTGGCCTTTCCTTTGAATCCTTGAAGTGAGAGGGACGCCTCAAGAGATGTGGGTGATGCCGGGAGAAACAGCGCTGGAAGGGAAGGTTTTGGTTCCTAGGAAGAAAATAGTGGACAGGCCACGTCCGCCCGTATGGCTGTGTTGGAGCAGTGGCCTCTGACCGGCTGTGCCAGGGCTTCACCTCCTGAGAGCTGCTTGCACAGCCAGAGGCCTGGCACTGCCGAAGCAAACCCTCTTCTGCAGCTTGTAAGGGCTAGTCGGGTTTGTGTGTCGGCTCTTGTTCTGCCCCTGCTTTCCCCCTAACTGGGTGTTGAGAAATAGGCATTATCAGCTTCATATTATTACGATGAACAGTGGCTTTATTTTTTAATCATGCCGTCCTGTTACTGGCATGGGAGGTGGGGAGAAACTGAATGTTATGGTGACTTGTACTTTACAAATGTCAGTGACACGCTTGTTTACAAACATGTCTCATGCAGACGATGTGTCTGTTGCTGAATTATGTCCCTTAGCCTCACACCCGAGTTGCATAACCCAAAGATAAGAAGGATCAATAAGCAAATGATGAACTTGTTGTCATTTAAAATATCAGGAAGGAATCCTTTTTTTAGGGAGACATGCAGGATGCGTGGCATATGTGAATTTACAAGGCCACGCAAACATGCTCACTAGTTGTGGTTCGCCACGTCATGGGAAACAGTGGTGGTGTGCTGTATGACAAACACCTGGGATCTGGGTGGAGAGGACAAATACTTGTGGCTTAATTTAAACATGTTCTTCCGCTTTGTTGTTGCTTGTCTCCCATATATTCAAGAGAAAATTACCTTTGCTGGAACTGATTTTCAGCACCTGTGGTATTCCATAGCAAAATGAACTTTATGTGGCAAAGATAAATAATTCATACAATGGATCAATATTACTTCTCCCAATTAAACATGTTTGGTTGCATATTAATATATTAAACTATTTCTTTCCATGTAGATACTGAAAGTTTATAAATTACATAAATAACTTTTTAAATCTCTATAATGATTTAAAACATTGATTTCAATAGTCAATATGTGTGAAATTGTTCACCGAACAGATGGGCAAAAAGGTGTTCAATTAGTATAAAAAAGTATTTTAAATAAATATTGTTTCTTCAGCAGTTGTCCCATTAAAATGAGTTGACTGTAATTATGTATAGACACTGCTTTTATTCTGGCACTTCCCTTGCTAACCAGGTAGATAAGCATATGTAATTACTTAATAGTTCTGTGCATGTTTTACAAATTCTGATCTTGTTACAGTTAACATGAACAGTTTAGTGGTGGTATCTTACTCTTGCCATTCGGCTGAAGGCTTAAGATGGAACTGTAGAATATTCTAATATTAAGGTGGTTTCAATTAATGCAAATGCACTAAAATATGTCAAAAGAAGTCCACCGTATTTTCTATTTCAAGGGGTTGTGTCATCTCTGAACTAAAGGGATTATTTTGGTAACTGAGCCCTCTAGGGCTTTAGAACAAGTAGCTGTCCTTGTGCCTATTGTTGTTCCTTTGCCTCTAGTAGAAGAACCAAGCTGCTAACCTTTAGGTCAGCTTTAGGGATTTGGAGCATGCTATCTTGAGACAGAGTGGAAAAAGTAATCATTTTGTACCTGTAAAAGAGGCTTCTACTCTTGAAATCTGCTTTTGGACTTGAGCAAACTGCAAATGGTGACTTCCATCTGCTCAGTAGCTTTTAAAAGGGCAAATCCTACTAACCCTTTTAGTATAAGTTGCTTTAGTGTAATGTTATAGATGAAAACACATTTTAAATAGGAAAATTTTGTTAAAAGAAACATGTGCTTTTATTGATCTTTATTTTTAAGCCAAATTCTGCTGTAGAATTATGAAGCACCTAAAGTTCATCTGTGGTTAATACCTGGATCCCTCTTCTGTGAGTGTGCTAGGCCAGACTGATGAGTGGGGATCTGTTAGGCTCTCCAGTGCTGTACTTTTTGTGTGCTCTCAAGCAGACCACAAAAGAGCAATATTGCTACACAGCTTTGTCCTGCTGCTGATTGCTCCTAGGCAATGTGTTCATCTTCTTCCTTATACCTGTTTCTACAGCTAAAATTAGTTCATCCCACCATATCCGAAAGATGGTAACTCTCCACAACACAAAGCAAGTTGATCCCCTGCACACCACGTCTTTGTGGATGAGAGGCAGTGCAGCTCTGGCAGGTCTTGGTTTGCCATAGGTACAGGCCGTGGCCACTGCAGGTCTGGGATGGCCAAGCGGCTCCTGTCTCCTGTCACTTACCCTCTGTAAGAGCAAGGAGCCATGGAAGCATTCACCTGATGCTGTCTTCTCACACTGCCCATAGACTTGAGTTTCTTTTTTATTTCTTCCCCAAAAGACCAGTAATTTTGGAAGGGATGAAATTTCGCACTCCACACTTTAGGCTTCTTTGTATTGCTTCAATAAGGCAAAGCCTTGTAAGCTGCTGCTTCATATTTTTGTGTGTATTTTTGGCACTTGTAAAAGGGCAGGCTATTTTCTGTCGTAGGATTTCAAAATGGATTAGTCAATGTGTATCAGCCTGCTACCACATGGCTGATAAACCTCTCCCATCAATATTAAAGCTCAGCTGACTAAAGCACAGCCTTCATCCTCTTCATGCCTCAGGAACATCCCTATTTTCTGAAATTTATAAGACAGCTGCTTGGAATAATCTCTTAAATTTTTTTTCCCCAAGAGCTGTGACCCTTAGCCTGCTCTAAGATCAGACACCAAATCTTGTAGTCGCTGCTCTTGTAGTGACAATCTCTCGCTTTTGCGTAGGCTGTGACCAGGCATCTGAGCTGGTATTAACACAGACACTTGAAGAATTATGAACAGCTACTTACAGTGCCTCACACAGAGCCCACAAACAACAGTGCTTTTTTAGTTGGTTTTTTTGGGGGCAGGGTTTGTTTTGTTTTTAACAGACCACCTCATCGATTTTTCGATTAGTGAAGGCACTGGAGGCCTAGGGAGAGCACGTGGAGGGAGGCATGGCATGCTGTCCTGCATTTGTTGCCCAGGGGCAGTGCTTTGGGATCTTGGAGGCGTAGGAAACTACAATGCTGAGATTGTGATCCTCTTAGCTGTCATCTTCAATAAGATTGCTGCTTTTTCTACAAACTGTACTTCTTTCTCCACTCCATATTTTGTACAAGTAAGTGTTCTGTGCCAACAAGCACACGTCAGTTCTTTGTTAACAAAACAGAGCCAAGAGGAAATAGCCAGTTGCTATTGTGCTGCTTAGTGCCTTCTGTGTATGAAATAAGGATAGATTGTTTAAAAATAAAAAGTTGAACAGATGCTAAAAATTTGTTGAGGCTGAAGACATTGTTTGATCTTAGTGTGTTCAACAAGCACCTTGCATTTTGTTTTACCTCTCTTTGTGTTGAGTGAACAGTTGTTTTGAATTGCAACTACAAGAAGAGTGCTGTACTTCTTGCTGCCCTGAGGGAAATAAGTACTAAAGGTTGGCTGTTTCTGAGGGTGAGAGGAAAGCAAGACAAGACTAATTAAAAGTTTTTTTGGTTTTTTTAATAGTTGTTAGTACTTTGTATGAGTACAGGAGGCTTGCGGGTCATGTGAAAGAATGTATGTGAGGCTGTGAAGATGTAAAGCAGCTATTCAGGAGGCTTATGGGTCTTGAGAAAGGATGTATCTGAGACCCTGAGGGTGGAAAACAGCTGGCCTGTTTCTTCGGAAATGGTGTTTCCATTTGTTTTGTAGCAGAAGTCAAAGGAACTGCCAAAGAAATGTCCTGGTCTCGGCTGGGATGGAGTTAATTTTCTTCCTAGTAGCTGGTCCAGTGCTGTGTTTTGTATTTAGTATGAGAATCATGTTGGTAACACACGGATGTTTTGGTTGTGGCTCAGTAGTGCTTACTCTGAGTCAAGGACTTTTCAGTGTCTCATGCTCTGCCAGTGAGGAGGAGCACAAGAAGCCAGGAGGGAGCATGGCCTGGACATTTCTCTCTCTCTTTTTCATTACCATTATTATCATGATTTTAAAATTATCATTAGTAGTATTATATTTTACCTTGCTTCAGTTATTAAACTGTTCTTATCTCAACCCAGAAGATGTACTTTTTCTCACTCCCTATACTCCTCGCCACCAGAGTAGAGCACAGGGAGGGAATGAGCAAGCAGCTATGTAATTTCTAGTTGCTGTCTGGGGTTAAACCAAAACATCAAATTTGAAAATAAAAGTATTTTTGGAAGCTATGGCTGCCCCAGACAGTTGTTCCAGTTCTGCAGTTAGACATTTTGGTTTTATAAGAACAATTGCTTTGCCTTGTTACATGAGATCAACATAAAATGGGAATGTGACTAATAAAGAACATCACAGCAATACTGATGTTCAATGATCAGCAACTTAATTGTCTCCATTTGCTTTCATTTAGACAAGGAAGTGTGGTTTCTTTAGTATAAAGAATAGTGTTCTGTACTTCATGATGTTTAAAATCATGTTGAAACTGTAGGTGATGATTTTAAAATTATGTTTTTCACTGTTTTCAAGAGACTGAGACTGAAATTTTAATTCTGCTTCATTTTGCCCATTCCTCTAGCACAGGAGGATGTAATTTTGATAAGGTGATCACTGGTAGTATGGCAAGGATCGTTAGCATTATGGGTTGCTTCTTCTACTGCTGGCTTTCTGGTGCCGAAAGACTGAAAAATGTGTAAATATCTGTACATCTTTGCATGGCTGCTGAGTTGTCAGAGCAAAGATTTGTGTAGTCCCATCACAGACAGAGGCGGTAGGGAATACTTTGTAGAAGAGATTTAAAGGAACAGAATATGTAGTATATTCTCCTCATCAGTGGTCTAAAGGACTTGCCCAACTGAAATTTTGTCTGTCTTCCAGGGATTTTATTTTTGGATGTGACTGGGATGTTGTTTGAGCTTTTTTTTCCATGAAGAAGGATCAGGTATCTGGGTCCTAATGAAACTTTAATTGTAGTCTTGATTCAAAATTAATTTACTATAAACTGCGGTGCAAATTTTTATGAAAATATAGTCACATTTTTGTGAAACAGCATACAAAAATATGTACAGGAGCTCAAAAATCTATTTAAAGACAGGTGCAAACTTGGAAGGGTTAAGATGGGGGCTTAATGAATAGGCAGAAGGAATGCAGGGGTAGAGGAGAAAAGCACTGTATAACTCAAGTGATATAGAGCTCACTTGAAAATATGGTACCTTGGGTTAATTTCTAGAGTAGATGCCATTTAACACTCTGTTCTGCAAAAGGATTGTAATTGGTATTTCAGAGTAGTTGTCTCAAGCCCCCTTTTCCCCTCTTCTATTATTTTTCACAAATGATCACACGTCATTCACAGGTTCTGGGCTGTCCAGGAGAATCACATCCACAAGGAACAGGTGACACACAGGTACCTAGTGACACTCTGCAGGTCACTGTGAACCTGTTAGAATTGCTGTATGTTTAGATTTAATAAACCATTCTCTAGGGAGTCCAGCAAAAAAAAACACTATTGAAAAAATACTATTTTCCATATCAAAGAGCTACTGCGACTGTTTGCTTTAAATGTTTCCTTACATGTGCCGGTGACCACATCACTAAAAGTGTTTTGGTTTTTTTTTACTTAAAATGTCAAAGCTTGTCAAGTGTTGTCATCTTACAAGAAATCCTGTGTACTTTACACATGAACTTAATCCTGATGTTTTTTTAGTGATGTGATCCATTCTTTATGCAGTGGAACAACTGACAGTGTGATTCACTGTTATTTTTTCCCCTTACAAGAAATTTAAACGTTACCTTTAGTAAATGGGATTTTCTTTTGAATGCCAATGCAGTTTGGGTTCCCAGGTGCTTTGGGCTGCTGTGGGGACTGGTGATTCAGCAGGTGACTCTCTGCACTTTGACCTCTGCAGTCACTTGATGGTTACACCAGCCATGGGTCAGGCACTCTTGGCTTAATGGTCAGGTATAGAGTGGAGGGGGGAAGAAAACAAAGCCAGCTGGGTTTAAGAAGACCCTCCCAAAATGTCATCCATGACACATGCATGTAATTGAAGGGAATTGATGCTTGCCTCAAATGGTTTAATGTGATTTCAATTTTTAAAATTTTTCTATTATTGTTGTCTATGTTTTGTAATTGTAGATAGTAGCCTCATTAATATACAAACATGTAACAAAGATGACCTGTGTTTTACTAATAGCTTAAGTGGATTGAGTAGCTATAGAAGTTTCTCTGAGATGAAGGGTTTTATGAGAGTTTTACTTTCACTGGAAAACCTGTATTCAATAAATAAATTGTATCCTTATTTGTGCTGTTTTGGTCAGCAGAGCCATAGGGAAAAACTGCTACTTCTATATTTCTACTGAGTAGACCTCTAAATCTTGCTTAAAGTGAAAAAAAAATAATAGCAGTCATAAATAAAAAGGTAGGAAACATTTGCCAAAGCAGTAAAAGCTGTCAGGTTGTTTTATTCCTCTTTCCCCAGATTAGATAAATCAACTCAAAAGATTGAGAGATCTCTAGCTTTATGCCAGCTGTTTTGGATTCCATTATTTATTTGTTCATTATGTACTTTCTTTTTCAAGCAGTTTGACTGAAATTTCAGTTTGGGAATTCATTTCAGAATGAAAGGGTTGCTATTCATTTGAGGAAGGTACTGTCTTGCTCAACCTTTTTTTTTTTTTTCCTAAAGAAAAGGCATGATGATTTACTAAGAGAACACCACGGATGTTCAAATCCTGTCATCCCTTTAAGCAGTAATACTGACATTTACGAAGACTGATCACTTGCGTTTTCTATGTCCAGAAGGTTTCCTGAGCCACTAGGTGCAGACTTGTCTAGTTGGGCACATAGCCAACTCCACATAGCAGGAGTACTTGAATGTGAGCTCCAGACATATCCAAGAGAAGCAGTTGTGTGAACTGAAGTTTCAGGGCAGCTTGAAGTAAATGATGATGAAAGTGGAATTTGACTGGACATGGCTTTTGGCAGAAATAAATCTACGAATCATATATGCATATATTGTACAGATTTTGCTCGTTAATTGTTATTCCACCACCACTCAATCCTAAAGCAAGCTGGTGGCTTTAAATTTGATTCTCAGATTTTTAATATCCATATTTTGCTTTTCATAAAATTTTGATAAGTTCAGTATAACACAAGAGGCAGGCTGTCAGGCAGAGCCTCTGACCTGTAGTGTTCTGTCTTTCTTCCACAGAGCAGTAGAGAGCTCCCACACCTCCTGCTGGGTGGGAACTCTCCTGTAATCTCTAGTCCAGAAACTTAATTTCCTCAGGATTTAATTTTGATGAACATTGATAAAGTGTTGCTGAGTGTATCTGTGAAAGTGTGGTTATTTTTCATGCTGATGGTTATGCCACATTAAAAAATAAATTGATTGTTTTGTCTCTAAAACCTGTCTTAGACAAATTCAGTGTCTTGACTCCTCTTTTTTTGGCTGAATTAGTGATACTCTTTGACTTTATTGGTAGTCTGCAGTTCTTTATTTCAAATGGGCCCAAACTGTTCTGATTTTTCAGAATTGCTGTTGCCAGATGTTTACTCAGTGACTCAGTGTGACTTAATTGGGTTGAAATACCATAACTTGTTGAAGGCAGACTTTGTGATTTATGCTCGTTTCTTCCACCACAGTTTTTGGTAGCCAGAGGAGGAACTGTGTTCATGAATACTGCAGCAGTGCTTAAAGAAGAAACAATTTCATGCTTTCTTCGCTGGATCACACGTTCTCAGGCTTTTCTTTGCAGCCTCCCAGTTGGTATTTTTCAGCAATGTGGGAAGAGAAACACAGAATGGTTTGGGTTGGCAGGGATCTTTAAAGGTCATCTAGTTCAGCCTCCCTGCCTCAGACAGGGACACTTTCAGATAGATCACAGCTCAAAGATCTGTCCAACTTGACCTTCTGTGCTTCCAGGGATGAAGCATCCACAACTTGTTCTCTGAGCAACTTGTTCCAGTGCCTCACTGTCCTCACGGTAGAGTATTCCTTCCATACACCCCAATCTAAACCTACTCTCTTTGAATTTTAAACCACTGCCTCTTGTCTTGTCACTACAGGCTATGGTAAACTGTTTCTTCTTTCTTATAAACATCTTCTAGGTGTTGAAAGGTCACACTAAAATCTCCCCGGAACCTTTCTTCAGGCTGAGCAACCCCAGTTCTCAGCCTTTCTGCAGGCACATGTGCTGCTTAGAATCATGGAATAATAGAAAGGCTTGGGTTGGAAAGCACCTTAAAGTTCACCTACTTCCAACCCCCCTGCCATGCGTAGGGACACCTTTCATTATACCAGGTTGCTCAGAGCTCCATCCAACCTGGCCTGGAACACTTCCAGGAATGGGGCATCCACAACTTCACTGGATAACTTGTTCCAGCACGTCACCATCCTCACAGGAAAGAATTTCTTCTTATATCTAGTCTAAACCTACTCTCAGTTTGAAGCCATTCCCTCTGTCCTGTTGCTACATGCTCTTATAAAAGTCCCTCTCCTGTCTTTCTTGCTGGCTCTCTTCAGGTACTGGAAGGCTGAAGTTATGTCACCTGATAGATTTTTAAGGTGTCCTGGGTTGCTTAATACTGAAAACTTCTTATAAGCAAATTATCTCTGTGGTATATGAGAGCTAAATTAGATTTTGCTGTGTTTCATGCCCCAAGAGTGGAATAGTATTATGCTCTAATAGCCTTCCTGCAGTGAATATGGGTGAGTACACATGGCATTGTTATGGGGGACTGTATTTCTTCTTTTCTGTCTTGGTGCCTCAGCTGAGAAATCTCAGAAACAGTTGTCTGCCTTGTCCATGACTGCTCTGTCTTTATTAGGCTTTGTTACATACATTCTCAGTTTTCTCATGGTCACCCTTTTGCTTTGTGGGGTGTTCACTCCTGAATTAGCTCATCCTGGTGCATGCCACTCTTCTTCTGAAGGCAAGTGTCCAGGCTTGTTGGCTGTGAACCAATGCTGAGTTCAAAGCCTTTTCTGGTCCAGACTGGTTATCTTATTATTCCTCTCTAATGAACTGGTAAACCTTAATGAAGATGAAAGAGACAGACAGCAGAGCCTGAATGCTGCTACCTGTGATGTGACCTGGTGGGATCTGTAGGGTGTATAATCAACACTTCCCTGTGACATAACTGGGGTAACTGGCAGCAGCAAATTTCCACATAATCGGTGTTCTTTTTGGGTTGTAAGAAGTGAAATTCTCAAACTTGAGCCATTGTGTATAGCTGTCCAAAAGTATGAAGGAGGAAAAGAACTCACAGTAGATTGGAAGGAAAATTCCTCTGCAGGGTGGTTAGAGTTTTTTATTAGACATTAATGTATGGTGCACATGAGGGCACCTGGAAGTACAAGTGTTGTAACAGAGCTTACAAAAGTAGCCAGAAGAAGGAGATGCAGAAAATACAGATGATGCTGGTATTTCTGAAGCAGAAGGTTGGAGAAGGTTACTAATGACTATCCTGAAGTTATGATAGAAAAAGTACCTGGGCGTTCACACTCAGTGGCAGGTTCCAACTGCAGAGGCCCTGGGTATATTTTTATAGCTAGGCATATGTGTTTTCAAATCAAATAAAAACTTCATCTCCTCTCACTGGTGATGTGTTGGTTTCTGTCAGGTATTACTGTGACCTCCCTTTGAACAACTAAGGGAGTAGTCACGTAATTGTTATGGGAGGTGTCAGGATAAAGCTTTTTAGCAGTTGTTAAAGATGCACATCTTTGATGTCCTGTATCATAAAATATTGAGGTTGTTAGCTGTGTATATCTTGTAGTCTGAAACTCTGTTAATGATATGTATGTCTTTCCTCCTGTCTGGTGGTTACTAATATAAAACTACTTTAGTCCCAGTGTTCAGTGTTGAGAAACTCTGTGACCATGCAGCATATTTTTCGTAACTTTATGTTTGTATAACCCATTTGAGTTTTATTCACCGTAAGTAATGTATTGTGTCTTGAATTATGAACTCCTGTGAAGGAGCTGGAATATGCTGGAAAAGATTAGTTAGCTGAGTAGAGTTCTTCAGGAAATGTTTTATGTATTTTTCTATGCAATGCATATTAATTTATTTTCTTCATTTTCATGTCTTATGCTTTCTTTTTTTTCAGCTGTCAAACGTTTGATGAAAGAGGCTGCGGAACTGAAGGATCCTACTGATCATTATCATGCACAGCCTTTGGAGGTTTGTTTCTCTATGTGTTTGCAAGAGCTTGTAATTAGGCAGTTTTATTCATATATACTCTTAATTGATATATCTTTCTCTAAAATGCATATATATTTAAAATGTACATATTTAAATGCTAGCAAACCTTTTTTTTCCCCTATGATGGAAATCAGCAGCAGAATTCAACTTCAGTGGTCTTGTAGTTCCAGGTTTTTGATGAAAGTACGTAATAGTTTTACATTGCACCTGAGTAGTTTTATTGCACAGATGTGTTTATTCCCCCATCTCCTTTCCAAGACTGTGTAAATACATAATATTTAAATCAAGCTTTTTATACCCAAACCTGAAATTTGGCTCAGTTGTTGAGTTGCTCACTGAAACACTTAACCCAAAGTGATCTCTGAGGATTGCTGTTTTGCATTTAAGAAAACCTGTGAAAAACATAAATGTGTGCAATTCTGTGTGCAGTGTGATGTATTGTAAGAGAGAGGGATTTCACTTAAGGAGTAGCTTCTTGTCTAAACACCCAGTTAAGTTTTTGGGCTGAGAGGACAATGAAGTTCTGGTGGTTAGAATCTTAAACAGAAAACCTTCTAATTTCACTGGATTAATTAAAAAAAGGCAGTGTTCTGTGGTATTCAGTTGGGAGGTTTGATTTTTAGCTGTTTGCAGAAATGCGTAACATGCTTAACATGCTCACATAATGATGCATGTTCCTAGATGCTATAAAATATACCTTATTGTCTACTAGTTTTTATCTGTACCTGTTTCCCCTTCCTGTGGGGGTATGAAAAGTTTAATTCTTGCTATTATTTGTAACCTACATTAAGGTCTTACTTCTGGATTAGAACAGTGTCTCACTGGGAAGAGAACAGTGGCAGATGAAAGGAAATGCTGGAAATCTTTACAGTTATCTCCTGTACTTGAAAAATTGTAACTAGGTGGGCAGTCCCAACGCTGTAATAGCAGTGTTTAGGATTAGCTGAGGGATTTCATTCACTGACAGCAAGCCTCATTTGGGCTCCTGTCCTAACAGGAGGAGTTGTTCTGCTTGTAAATATTTAAGAAGTTATTGGCAGCATAAGTTCTGCTACACAAATCCCAGCTCAAAACCCCAAAGAAATAATGTTTAAAGAGAAGTTATTTATATGTCCAGTGAAAATAATGCTCTAAATTTCAAAGTGTACCTGTTGTGCAGTAAGGCACACTAGCTGTTTCAAAATTGTTTGTGGAAGAGGGAGAATAAGAATTCTCTGGGGTGTCAGTCAAGTCCCTGTGTTGACCTGGGCATGGAAGGAGCTGTGGGAAGGCTGTCATTAGTGTTCGTCTTGGTGTAGGTCTCCCTTTGGTTGTCCAGAAATTATTGTTCACTGAGGCAAAGATCCAGTTTTCTCTTAATTGACTCAGTTTTCCGTCTGTCAGGTAATAAAACTCTTGTCATAATTTATACAGGTAGCATAAAGAATTTGGGTAATGAATTTGAGGGTTTTGGCGAATTATTGTGTAAGAAAATTACCAGAAAACGACAATGTTTTATCCTTAGTGCTGCATTTTATTAACTCTCCATTTGATTTTGGCTTTTTAAAACTTCTGCTGAGCGCTGTTTCTTCAGCCTGTCCTTGTTCAAAAAAATGGCATTCAGTTGTCTATTTCTGTGACAAACCCTTCTTTTTTTTTTTTTTTTTTGTTCCTCTTCTTCGATTGATGGGGGCATTTTAGGATAATCTTTTTGAATGGCACTTCACTGTTAGAGGCCCTCCAGATTCAGATTTTGATGGAGGGATTTATCATGGGCGAATAGTGCTACCGCCTGAATATCCCATGAAACCACCCAGCATTATTTTGTTGACGGTAAGTAAGCATGCTTACTAGTTTTTCATTTTCATGTCATCAATTTTATCATAGGTGGAGAGAGAGATTCTTGGCATTTAACATAATGTTATTTTTGTAAGAAAGGTTACATAGTACAGTATAATTGAAGATCCAAAGTCTTCCAAGATGATTTTAGTAATCTCTAATTGCATGAAGCTTTATGCCTAATAAATGGTAGTTTTTTCCTTCAGGAGAAATCACATTGCTGATGTGATTGTCTAGCATTCTGTTCTCCTCATGGGCCATCTGGGTTTCTGTTGAAAACATTGCTCAGATGTAGGAAGGCAGACCTGTAGTTTGGGGCAAAGGCCTTCCTTTGTGAATAGTTTTGTAGCAGGTTTTCTTCATACACTAATAGAGTCAGATGACAGAGTTCTGTGTTCAGCAAGGTGAATGCCAGTTTTGTGAGGTTGGCAGTAATATAGTTGTCACATATTGTTTGCCTATGGAATTCTTTTGATTATGAGTTTTACAACTTTTACCAAAACTCAAGAGTTAACTTCTAGCATGTTTTATTGTATCCTTCTTCTTCCTTTGAAGGCAAATGGCAGGTTTGAAGTGGGGAAGAAAATTTGTTTAAGCATCTCAGGGCATCATCCTGAAACATGGCAGCCTTCGTGGAGTAGTAAGTAACAATTATTTGGAAAATGTTGCCCCTGTCAAACAACTTGTTCCTTAAACTGAGAAAATCTCATAAAGAATATTTATAGTGGAAAAGGAGACAGATTTTGAGGGTGTAAAATTATGGGGGAATTTGTCAAATATAAGGTCATGAAAGAGCAAAATAGACGGATTTGGAAATTATACAAAATAAATGCCAGGGTTGAGAAACTGAGGGGTGATGGTAAGCTCTTCTTTACTTGGATGCATAAGCATTAAGAATTCTCAGACTATTAGAATATTCTTTGTGGGTTTTTTTTAAATTGTTCTTATGAAAATAAGTCTTATTACTTTACCTTGTTTTTGTATGATCACTAAAGCCAGCTTGAATATTAATAGAGAGGAGTTTTCAATTCTAATGGTGTGGTTCTGAGCACTCAGGAGGAAAGATAATGTGGTCTGAGTTCAGAATAACTGAATCTGCTCTATTTTTTAAAACACTGTGATCACAGAAATTGAGAGTTGGCACAGTTCATCGAAGGCAATATGCTTGTGTTTAAGTAATTTTAGTTTTGCTGAATCAGTATATCAATTATTTCTTGACATACCAGTTTCACTTCTGAAATATGTTGGTAAGATCTTAGGAGTTTTCTAGCAGACCACTCTTCAATTTTTGTAAAGTCTCTTATGTTTTTTTAAAGCATAGAAAATGCTGTGTTTCTAAATAAGAGTTGTAAATACCTTGTCTCTTTTCTGTGGTACTTATTTTGATGTGATATTTATTTGCCAAATCTATTACCAAAGTGTCTTGCATTCTTAAATTTCATTACTTCTGTAAAACAAAATCCAAGTATAGATGTTGTCAAGAGAGATGCTTTAGATGACAATTCTGTTACAAGCAGTTATTAATATTTTAAGTGAGCTCCTTCCCTTATTACGATGACATAAAAGGAACAAACTCTGCGATACTTTGCATAAAAGAAAAACACTGAGCATGTATACAGTAAAGTGCAGAATTAATGTCTAATAGAAAACACACACAAATAGAATTCCCTGTGAACCTTCTTACCTTCTTCTTCTTCTCCCCCTGTCCCCCCTCCCCTCCCTGCCCACCTCCCCTTTATATGTTAGTTCTGCCTTATCTTTTTTTCATAATTTTTGACGTCTGGAACACTCATCTTGATGCAACATTTTTGTGACAATTGATTTTTTCTTCTCTGTTGGCTGATGGCCTTCTCTTTGTTTACAATGTGATGTTAAAACAAAACTAAGAAAGCCTTGTGGTGTACCAAAAAAAACCCCCAAACCAGTGCTGCTTGTATGAAATTCAGACTTGGCAGAATGAAGTTTTGCAGTCAGAACTGCAACTTTTCTGAGTGTAGAATGAGATTACATAACTGTTGTTTCTGCCACCTTGTTTATAGCTCTGTTTTCCCATTTTAGTAAGAACAGCTTTACTAGCCATCATTGGTTTCATGCCAACCAAAGGCGAAGGAGCAATAGGATCTCTAGATTACACACCAGAAGAAAGAAGAGCTCTTGCAAAGAAGTAAGTGCTAAG
Organism: Dicrurus megarhynchus; assembly: GCA_013399195.1. NCBI lineage: Eukaryota > Metazoa > Chordata > Aves > Passeriformes > Dicruridae > Dicrurus > Dicrurus megarhynchus. Next base: position 43,592 of record VXAD01004809.1, on the reverse strand, counting down.
TTTGTTACTGTAGGTACATATATATTCACTCACTTTTAGAGTAATGCATTGAGTAGAAGATAATGTACTTCAGTCTATTCTCTTGCATTTATTCCAAATATAAAACAAGTTTGATGCCTTGTATATGTAGTCTTTTTTTTTTTCTCTGAATATTGTGCAAACTTGGAACTTGCAGTCAAACAAAATACTTTTAGAGGGCTCTGTTCTTTCCAGCATTGTGTGGTCATATTAGAGGCTCGTCAGAAATTCAGGCTTGGAGATGTAATTAACATTGTGATACAGTACTAATTGCAGCATGGAGGCAAAGTGGATATGATGGAATTGATAGTAAGTGGAGGAGAAAGCAACCAAAACAATGATATATCATTGCCCTTAAGTTCACAATAATAATAATAATAATAATAATAATAATAATGAAATAATGACAGAATTCTGAAGCAACTGCTTCTAAATGATCTCCAGGAAATTAGCTTAAGATGAGGTTATTATTATGAAATTATTATCTTAGTGGACAAATGGAAAGCAGTGGGTGTTGTTTATAGGGACTTTATCAAGGCTTTTGGTGTTCTTTCCCTTATCATCAGTCATGAAGTACAGCCTAGGTAGGTGGGGACAGTAAAGTGGGTTAAGAACTGGCTGAGCTGCCTGGCTCAGAGGATTGTGATAACACAAAATAAGCTGGTCACTATTGGTGTGTTCCCGGTGTCAGTACTGGGGCCAGTGCAATTCAGTGTCATTAATGGCATTAATGACCTGGATGCTGGGACACCCTGGATGCTGGGTGCACCCTCAGCAAGCTTGCAGGTGAACAGGGCAGAGTGGCTGATGCGCCAGAAGGTTATGCTGCCATTCAGAGGAGCCTCAGTGGGCTGGAGGAATGTCAGAGAAAAGTCCTGCCCCTGGAGAGGAATAACACCAGCTGATTAGCTGGAAGGGAGCTTGGAAGGGAAGGTTCTGGTGGAGACCAAGCTGATCATGAGGCAGCAGTGTGCCCTTGCAGCAAAGAAGGCTGATGGTGTCCTGGGTTGCATGAGGAGAAGCATTGCCAGCAGGTCAAGGAGCTGGCACAGGAAAGTGATCCTACTTCAGTACTCAGCACTGGTGAGACATCAGGAGTGCTGGGTTCAGGTTGGGGCTGTGACCAGGTCAGGGTACAAGAAAGATAAAGACTTCCTGGAGCTAATTCAGTGCAGTGCCACAAAGGTGACTGAGGGGCTGGAATATGTTTCATACATGAGATAGTAAAAGAGCTGGGAGTGTTCAGCCTGGAGAAGGGAAGGTTCAGGGGATCGTATCCATGTGTACTAATATCTGAAAGGAAGCTGTAAAGAAGGCAGAACCAGACTCTTCTCAGTGGCATTCAGTAACAGGAGTGAGTCAGTGAGGTGGGTTGGTTTTGATACTGTGCTATCAAGGTTCTATGGTTCCTTACTGGCCTGGGCAGCCACCTGCAGTGTGCCCCATAGATTGATGATGTGTGCAAGAGAGGGAAGGTAATGTTCTCCTAGAAACTGAAATTCCTGGATTGGAGGTGCAAGCTCCTGGGTCCAGTATAACATTTATACTAATAGTTAAATCTTTATTATTTATAATTTTTATTTGCTGCAGATATAAAATAAGTTTTTTAATTGTAAGAAATTATATATCACTATTATTTATACTTTATTAGTAAGTCAGTTGTTAATACTTTCCTAAATTACATGAGAGAATTTGTGTTAGTAATATAGATAATTCTCAACATATTTTTTCAAGATAGTGTGATTTGAGGCAGAGGGAAGTATTTCTAAGCTACTGGCCTTGCCACTTGACTTGGTATGGATTGTTCTGCAAATAGTTTGTTTAAACAAGCACACAGGAACACTGAGAACATGCTATTCTGAGCTATGTCATTTGTGGGCAGGTCACAAGACTTCTGTTGTGAAATGTGTGGCACATCTATGAAGACAGCCCTCTTACCACTGACATCCGGAAGCGTGTCAAGCCAGGCGGACAAGGAGGCTAAAGAACTTGCCAGGCAAATTAGCTTCAAGGTGAAGTCACTGTTTAAACTTTTATCTCTCTTGTATAGAATTAGAAAAAAAATACTGGGGAAAAACTTGTAAATCACAGAAACATTCATAATTTCAGAAAACCTTCATCTATGGCTATTTTGAAGCCTGTTTTCTCAGTATAGTCTGAAAGAGAAAAGTAAGAGTGGATCTCTTGAAATTTGCCAGTTAATAAGTTGTGCATCTCAAGCATTGATTGATTAATTTTAATTTTAGTGGTGACCACTGTGGTAAAAACTACCTTTTACTTCCTTATTTTCAGACATTAATAACTTGATTAAATTCTCCAAAATTAGTCTTATCATAAAAGTGTTAGGAAAGTTTGGGCAAAGCTAACCTAAATTTTTTACCTTTGTGATTTTTTTTTTCCCCCTTTTGGCTTATGGAAGGAATAAAACATATTACTACTGAAAAATGGTTGCAAATTCTTTTGAACTACTCTGCTACTATCTGAAGATACTGAAAGTTGAACTCTGGTATGGAAGTTGCTGTGACCGAAAAATGTGTTCTCTAGCTTGTGTTTCAGTGAAAGCAAGGTTTGTTTAGACAAATACATTCCTTAGAGAATTGCATGTCTTGCATGCACAGTGTTGTTTTTCACTGGGTTTACCACTAAAATCTTAAGTCAGCCACTGAGGAAGACTACTGTGCATGAGGGCAGGGACCTACAGTTATTTTATGACAATGTGGCATTAGTGCAGAATACATCCTCACTAAGGCCAGGGCTGCCAATATGTCCCTTTTTGTCACCTATGTTTTTGTAATGCTGTCTTAAAGTCTACTTTGACTTTTTTTGTGTGCCATGAAAGCAAAGATGGTCTTGTTCTGAGCATTCCTGCCAATTTTGCAGGACATGCATATTCTGGTGCCATAACATTTATGATAAAAACATCTCCAAATATTTTACAAAGATGAAAGATAGAGGGACAGAGTTCTAAAGCTGAGCTACTTGGAGAAGCAATGGACTGCCTTTTCCTGGCTTTTTTACAATATATAAGGGTTTAAAATTGTAGGATTGATTTTTACTTAAGAACTGCTAATCTTCATCAAAGAAATTCTGGAAGTATCAGAGTGTGATTTTGTTTGGGTTTCTTCTGTGAGAAAAAACTCATATCTTACATTTCATACCTTTTTCAGTTTTAAAATGAAAGACTTAGGGACATCAGTCTTTAAAGAATATTGGTGCTTTCCATGTATCTATATGCTTGACACCACCTCCTAAGAACAAGAACTTGTCAGGGAAAAAATGAACAAAAGTCTTTGGTTTCTGCAGCCTTTTACTATCCATTGTAGGTTTTTTTTAGTAAGGTAAATGAGTTCTGTCCTCTGGTTGCATCTTTCTTCCCGTCTCAAATCAAATTTTAGGGGTTGGGGTTTTTTAAGCTTCCTGCTTCTCTGCTTTGCTTGACTTTCTTATCTGTTTGATGTTAGGCTGAGATGTTCAATTGATGTGTTTGTAATAAACTAATAGTATGAATTGCTAGCAGGAAATACATAAGTTTTTAATCATTTGGACACATTTCATGTCAGTTTATGGGGTAAGATTTAAGAGCAGATTGCTGATTGAGTGTATAATGTGAGTCTCTCTACTAGCAAACGTACTAGCAACCTCTGCATTAGCTTCATCCTCAAAGAAGAGATTTCCTAACTTTGTGTAGATGATCCCAGGATTATTGTGTTTCTTACCAGCTTTAAACAAAATGGTAATTTTTAAAAAAAGCCCCATGTGTGGTATTGAGATAGGAATATGAAATTCAGGAGGGAAAAAAGCCCCCAACACATTTTCTCATTATGGGTTTCCTGCTTCTGTGAGCATCCACCTTTGTTCCTGTCTGTTTTAATAGAAAATTATATTTTGTATTAGTTTTATATTGACTTCCAAATTTTTTCTGCGTTTTAGGTATAACAGAAATTCCATTTTGCTTAAAAAAATAAAAAAGGAAAAAGAAATTACTAATTAGGATATGTATCACCATAAAACAGTATGGCTTACCTTCATGTTGCCATCACAAAGCATATTTTGCAGTAAAATTCATTCTCCGCGCACCATCATTATTATGTTCAATATGTTGGTCATCTTTTGAATGTTAATCTGACTTCAGTCTAGATACTAGACTTAGTACTTTCATAAACTAAAGTAAATCATATGCACATTTTGTAGTGCTTTATAGAGATTGACAGTAAAGATGAAATAAGCTCATCCTGGAAAAAGGAAGAGTATGAAAATCAATACAGGTTCCAGGGAACTTACGATTGGATATAGGAAAGAAGAGTTGTCAAATGTTGGAGCAGACTAGTCAAACAGGGTGTGGAATCCCCAGCTTTGGAGATGCTCAGAACTTGTCTGGACATGACTCTAGAGAGAGTTGGACCAGGGACATCTAGAAGTCCATTCCAGTGTAAAGTTTTAATAATTCTGTGTTGCTTTTTTGATGATCCATACTTGAATCCTAACTTTTCCTGTTTAATATTACCATTCATAATAGTCAAGTGCAAAGGGAAAGCAGTGTTGTCAGATTCTAAATTTTCAAAAGTTAAATCCATCTCCAGATTGTTTTGGTGCCGTATTTCTTGGATTCTCTTGAGGTAATACACATCAAGAAACAGAGAACCTAATTTCTTCACACTAAATAGTATAATGAAAGAATACTATACTGTGATCTTATCAGTTTGTTGTCACCATAACTGGTTGTTTTCTAATACACTGTTTGTATTTCTTGCTACTACTACCACCACTACTTATATCTGCATTTGAAGACAGTTACTAGATTTGAAGTTGTCATCTTTGTAATAAATTGGGATCTAGACACATGACTTGGGAGGTGGCTTGCTTACTGATAAAAATTGGTCTGGTCATGATTTTTTTTTTGAAATGTGTAAATTTTAAAAGTATTTCAGTTCAGCACTATGATGGTATGTACTTTTCCATTCCCAGGAGATTACTGCTAGCATATATACTAGGGTTTGTGTTATCCTACATGTTCCTACTGATTTCTTGGCTCAAATTTCCTAAGCATGAAACCTAAATTCTGGAAAATAATGCCTAGTAGACATTTTGTAAATGTGTATGAAAGCAGTATCATAAGACTTGTGGTTTTTCTTTTACTCTGTGCTGAAATTTAAATACTGGACACTGGTATGCATATACTACCCAGTGTAGTGTCATGCATATATGCCCACTCTTTCTGTGAGGCAACTTTGGTTCTGAAACCAGTATAGCCACATTACATTACCACTCACGAGAGGCTCCTTAGTCCTGTGGGGGAGCAGGCTGTGCTACTTCACTTGTACCAACAGTAGGTCAGCATTGTCTTAAGGACATGCAAAACAGAAGTTTTAAAAATGGTGTTGTTCTGACATAATGTCCTGGATCTTCTAAAGAATTTTATTTTTTGCTCTCTACATCTGGGCTTTTTTTGAATGTTGTATTTGTTTTTATGTGCAAACAAACTTAAATTTTTTTTAAACTGTTGTTGCACATTTACAGTCTTTTTTTAAAGAATGAAAATTTCTTAAACTTATTGCTGTGTGATTGAGATGCAACTGGCACACCTGATTATTACATTTTGGTAAGCCTCATATTCTCTACAATAAAATACACATTCCACAATAATCGAGATCTTTTTGGAGCAACTTTGATCTTGTCTGTGAAGTGTACATATGTGCTTCTTGTAGGCAGAGGTCAATTCATCCAGGAGGTCTGAGGCTGGACCCTCAAACGCATCAGGACTGAACCACTCTGCTGCTTCACGTGAGCCTCAGCAGGATGGTGCAGCTAGAGCATTCCCAGATCCAACAAGTGCGACGGTATGGTCCATCTTTGAGCTTTTTTGGGCATAGTCTGAACATGAAATTGGTCCTCTTAAACTGAGTCCTCATTAAGAGTATGTAGTTCACGTATTTATTCTGGACCTCTTGCATACTTTTATATAAAATCTATTAGCAAATAGTGTGCTGAATCACTTTTAGAAACAGCAATCTCTGCTTTCACTTCCTTCTCTTAAAACAATAAATAAAGTTCTTTTCGCAGTTCTTCTTCCCAGTGTTTTCTTTGATTACATTAAGTGTTCATTAAAATTTTATGGTGTCTTAAGCACTACAATTTACCATCTGCATAATGTAGCATGGGTTTTTCAACAGAATTCTTAGCCAGAGGCAAAAAACATTTCAGTGATAACCTGTAGCTTTTAAATATTAATCAATACTATCTTCCTGGCTTTTATAACCTCTTAAGTAAGTGTAAAATATTCTTGCCATTTGAAGTATGACACTTACGTTTTAATACTACTAGGTGTAGGGCTTACATAAAGGTTTCAGAAGTGACTGAGGTCTGGTGATGGGCCAAGGCAGCTGCTGATATGACTGTTGCAAATGCAATCTAAATTCACTGATAAATTGCAGGCAAATCCCAGCTAAGCTGCCTTTTTTAGAGAGGATGGGGCTGCAGATTGGTTAAAAAACCTAAAACATGTCAAGTAACATCAGAACATCTGTTGTGTGTTTGCAACATATTTTCAAGCTATGTAGAAAAATAAACATGCTAATAGCATACTTTTTTCCCCACGATAAGGATTTTTCCAGATTGTTCAGGATTTAATAAACCATTTTATTTTATTCTTCTTATTACAAGTCCTGGCTAATATAGTAGAAAGAGCTGACACACCAAGGCATTGCTGGCATTTTCTTGAGGAGAGAGACTTTTTAAAATTAATCACACTTTTAAGAAAACTGGTTTTATCAATTATACTGATTTAATAGTTAATGATTAATTTAATTTTCAGAAGAACAGTCCCATGGGAAATCAGACCTTTAAACATGTGAATGCATGTAAAAATATTTTTATATATGATTAACTGTAAATGATAAGCAGGTTCATGTTTTAGGGAATTGAACTAATATTCAGGAGTTTTAGTTTGAACAAACACTTATGTTTCTGAGCTGTCACGTTTTGAGTGTTAGGAATCATCTGGAGCCATTCAGTAGTGAAAATAGCCACACAGTGGAAGAAAGAAATGTGTAAGAGGAAAGACTATTCTAAGGAATTTGAGATTGCTATTTTTGTGTTCTTATTCATGCAAAAGTTAATAGAAATCTTTTCAAAGTAGGGCACTCTGGGCCTTGATCTGTTTAGAGGTGTGAAAGAGTACCCATACAAACCTCAAATCTTTTTTACTCAGCTGGGTTTCTTGTATGTATAAAATCTGTTTATTGATTTCTTGTTGTGTAATTCTGATTCTGCCTTATTAAGTTGTGTTAGATGTGAGCAGCACCAAAACATATTATTCTCTCTTAGTGGATAAAATGTTTGCCATGTACTCTACAAATGTGTTTTTATTTAAAAGCTATTGTAGAAAATTTCTGGGTTTACTCTCTTTGAGAGTATAAAGGGGAGAGGTAGACCCAATGCTCAATTCTTGTATTAGTTTGTGTAATTCCTTCTGGTACAGTAGATTAATGTGTCTCACTCTGAAGCCATAGGACCTTTTGTCTTTCTAGACAATACAGAGGTGAATACTAGAAGTAATCATGCAGAAAAAACTGAGTGTTAACCTTTCTTCTGCTCCTAGAACAGTTGTAACCAGTCTTCATTAAAGACACAATGGTAAATAGGTGTTAAGGAAAGGCTCACCTCTATGTGAAGGTGAAGGAATCGGTAGACTGTGTTTTACTATGGGACTGCTTCATGTTTGTTCTCTCCAGCAACAGTTCTCTATTCCATGATTTTTTTACCTTTAAATTGGTTGAAAGGACAGAGATTTTTGAAATGTATTAATGGCAGGATATTTGTGAGCACAGTGATGTTCTTTCTGGGACAGGCTTAACTTAATTCTTGTGTGAAGAGCACACTGAAATGTATCTCTGGCATGGCATCACTTTGTGTCCATTCCTTTGTTCTACGTGGGGCCTTATTCCTGAAGAGAGAATTTTTCATTCCATCAGAAAATATATTTTGAATTAGCTCTCCCTTCTGTCAGCTTTCACTTAGGGAAAGGATTGTAGCCTCACTGACTAAAGAAGGACCAAGACTTACAGTATTTCAGTTAAGCATATATTTTTCAGATTTCAAAACTCAGTTTGAAACTGTTGTTTATGTTTTGGCTGTCATTGTGTTACTCAGTACTTCAGTCTTACAGATTCGTGCCCTTTGAAGATACTTACTGTGTAATTGCTGCATGGATGTGTTTGTCTATGCTGTGGGAGAAGTGCACTCAGAGTTCTTGACTTTCGGGCTTTGCCTGCATGACCGTGTCTTCCAGGTCACTTCCCTTCCTCCCCACCTTCTCTCATCTTTTTGCCAGACCAGCAGTGGTTGTTCCCATTCACAGTCCTGTTAGTAATGACTGGAATGTGCAACACTGGTGCAGATGTTGCACATTGGCTGTTAAGTTTTATGTGCCTGTATTATTAGAGAACATTTATCAAGGCTTTAAACAGCTTATTTTTCGAGGAAGAAGAAGGAGGGGAAGGGGTTGGTTCTCATGCAAGTGAGAGCTGCTTCCCAAGAGAACTTGTCACAACAACATTATCAAGGTTTGCCAGGTGCAAGGCAACGAGTACAACAGTATGAGAACAAGAAAAGGAACAACACTGCTCTGGAAAATGCTGCCCCAGCAACTTGTATAAAAGGATACAGAGCTGCAAAGAACACTCTTTAGGCATTAATAAGACTAAAACAATGGGCTGTCCAAGGCATTATGCGACATAGTACTTGCATTTTGTTAGATAAGTTTTTGTTAATTCTGATAGAAGTATATTTTACCGAAATAGCTTTTTCATCAAATAATTCATCAGATGTCCTTGGAGCAAAGTTTTCGATCAGTCCTAACAGTTTCAGAAGCTTCAGAAATAATACGACATGTAATATAAATAGTATGTAATAATACTACACGTGTGTATTAAATGTCTGTAAAGATCAGCTGCTAAAGGTGGCTACAATGTAACTCTTATTAAATATTTCTAATTTTAGTATGTTAAGCCCTCATCCATATATCCAGTATGGTTTGGCAGAAACAATTAATGGAAATTGTGTTACATGAGGTAACACACGTAAAGTTACCTGTTAGTCTAAAAATCTTGTAATGTTTGCTTACGAAGAGTTTAAAGACTTGCCATTAAGGTGAAGACAAGATGATTGTGATTTTTTTTTTTAAACAGTACAGTGCATCTGCCACTTTTAGGATTCTTAACAATTAAGTCTTCCAACAACAAAAAAATCAATCTATCTATCTATCTATCTATCTATCTATCAAGATACTGTAGCGCCTGGACCCAGATTTATATCGGGTCATAATCACTCATTTCTTATCTTTCTTCTGCGTGTCTGGTAATAGTTGGCCATTGATTATGTTGGGAATCTCAAGGTGGTGCATTAGCTGAGCTTTGGGTGAAGCCATTGGTCTGCTGCCACCCCAATCCATCTATAATTTCTTCAGAAAAATAACTTAAAGCCTTGAAATTGTCAGTGAGATTTCTCTTGAATCACAGATCTGTTCATGTCAGTGTATGACAGCTTGTTCTATTCAGAACAGGGCCTTTCTGTTTTATTTTTAAATTTAAATTTTGCAGTGATGAGAAGATGTGTGTGACAGCCAGTGCTAGTTGCTTTTGTGAGTAGGATGGAGGACTAGGAATATGTCTAGATTTTAAAAATTTCTTTAAAAACTGTTAGAAGAAGAAAAACACTGCCTACTTGAATTGGTAGTTCTTGTGTCCGGAATTCACTTCTGTCCCTCTCACCTTCTGGAAGATGGGAATGTAGATGAATCTAGGAAGTTCATTTTTCAAAGGCTTGGCTTCCGTAAGTCTTTATTTTCCTCAGCATGAGGAGCTTTCAAGTGAGTTCAGTGTGAAGCAATTTACTTTCTTTTGCAGTGTACTGGAAATCATGACAGGCTGCTTGTGGTGTTCTTGGCTGTCTCTGCTGATAAAATGTACCTTTTAAAAACATTTTTCTTTGAAGCTACCCAAGCTGCTTTGCTTATTTAGGCAAGACGCCTGTGTAAACAGGCAAGTTGTCAAATGTGGCGAGTAATTGCATCAGTGCTTCCTTGCCAGTGATAAACAGTGGGAAATGATAATGATGAGGAGGTAGGAATGGAAAGCTTCCTCCCTGGGCTAGACAAATCACTGACTAAGTGAAAATTTTGGATTCTTTGTCCACACCCAGACCAAGTGCTATTTACTGTCTTGTGGATTGTCAAACCTGATATGCAGTTGAGGACATTCCCTATCTGGTCATGTGGAAAGGTTATCTTTTCTGGATATAGTAGATGGCTGAAGCAGTGCTTAAGGTTATGGGTGTTGTGTCCATTAAAAGGCTTTGGAAACAAATATAAAATATCCAGAATTCTAGTTTTACCTGCTGTAATGATAATCTTTTAGAAAGAAAAGGGGAGAAAGCTAACTCTGGAAAATAGCTGCAAGTTGCTTTAAGTAGGAATACCAGAAAACTGTTCTGAGGACTGAAAATAAGACTTAAAAAATCTATAATTTTTTCTCAGAGCTTCTTTTATTTTTAAACACTTTAAAATTGAACCTTGTCAAATGCTTATTTCTAATGACTGTCCTGTATCACTATTCTTGATATTAAACGTCGGAAGTTTGAGCTTTTTAGTCTTGCAGGACGGATTAGTCTGGTGGAAGATCAGATGTCTTTTTTTCTAGTTCATAAGATTGAAACTTGTTTTCTTCAGCATAAAACTCTCATGAGCAGAACACAATTTGCCCAAGTTTATTTTTTAGCACTTGTAATGTCAGACCGAATTCGACCAGTAGAGGGCAATAGGTAAGTGCCTGCACACATGCTGTGCTTGGGAATTCCTGCTGGTATCACGTAGGTGGTTTGTGGTTAGGATTTTTGTTTTGTTTTTTTTTTTTTTTCAGTGGTGTTGGTGGTGATGAGAACAGACTTCTGGACCCAGCTGTCCACAGGAAGCACTGCAGCACTGCTTAATTACAGTACTTGGACTTTTCTTCATCCTTCTTTTGGCTTCCCCAACTTGTTTCCTCTTCAATATAGGTGACATTGCAAATCCTCAGAGATTTAACTATCTGGAGGATTATTAAAGATTTTGTGAGCAGCAAAGAGTTAAAACAAATCCTAGACAAAGATATTTGAAATCTCTTTAATACAAATATGGTTTGACACAATTCCTTCAGCCTTTTCTTGTCCATAGGACTGCTAATTTTCAGATATAACAATCTTGTAATTATTAGTGACATGTATTAACAGTTATCTGAAGAGTACATTTCAGTACATTTATGATTTTATCTCTTGCTAATCTTATGTGCTATATTGTCTCACAACTCCCAACGTTTCTTTTTCAGTCTGAAACTCAGAACAGCAGTGCAGTGGCTGGCCAGGAGCGTACTCCAACTGTGTCCACCACCACCACCTCGATGAGTCCTCGGCAGCGCCGTGCGCAGCAGCAGAGCCAGAGGCGGGCCCCGACTTCCACCGACTTCAACCGGGCACAGCAGCCGAGGGTCAACACGAACCACACGGGGTCAACTGTGCTCATTGTCCTGCTGACCTTTGCGCTGGCAGCTCTCATATTTCGTAGAATATGTTTGGCTAACGAGTATATATTTGAGTTATAAGGTGATTTGTCCTAACAACAGTGACTTGAATGCTTCACTGAACATTCTGTATTGGCTATGACATGAGAACTGTTTACAAAGGTTACTTTTTGTATTTACGCTTAAATCCTTATGAATGTTAATGTACCTACAGATACATTACTTGTAGGAAAAGCAAAGTTGGACATGTAGCTACAAGTTTTAATTGAGTGCCCACTAGATACTCGGAGAAACAGTGCAGTGGAGTAGTAACATTAAGGCATGTGGAATGGGACTGAATTTGAGTCATTTCTAAACTAGAAAAAGACAATTTTTAAGAAGTGGTTGATTCATATTTTACAGGGCATAAACGCCCATCTAGGTACCCTATCTAAGTTAGTATAAGATTTGACATTGCAGAAGGGATTATAAAGTGAAACACTACTATGTGTTTGTGTCTGGTGAACTCTTAATTTAGAGGGAATACAGTTTCGTAACCACTTTTATTTGCCATGACACATTTCCAGAGGGGAAACACATACAAACTGGTTGTGATGCTGCTTTGTGTGTGTGGAAGGGGGAAAGGAGTATGGGAGGAAAGTAGGTGCCAGAAAACTACTTGCATTATTTTGATGTTTATTTTTCGGAAGAAAGATTGGATAATCTTTTGAAAGATTTGAATGTCCTCTTCTAGTACTTTCAATTGTATATCTTGTTTTTAAAATTTGAAGATTATACAAAACATGTCTATTCTTGCAATAGTTATAAATATGTAATATAATTATTTACCCAGAGCTATTGTCTTTTAATTATACCAGAAATATACATAATGTGTTGAACTGAATGTTTCATATGTGCTTTTATTTACTAAAGAAAATTTAAACCTTATTATACTTAAATTCTCATATATATGAACATGCTTAAGAGAAATATTTATTACAACCCTGCTAGTAATAAAGTTTCAAGCCAGTCTTTGGATATGTTTCACATATCCCATGGCAGTTTGTTTCTTGTTTGTCTGGGGGTTTTTTTGGTTGGTTGGGTTTTTGTTTAAGGGTTTCTTTCGGTTGGTTGGTTGGGTTTTTTCTTTGTTACTTTTGGGGTTTTCTTAATGTGGTTTTTTTTTTTTTTTAACCTAAAATCAATATTTTGGACTCAGAGATCTTATAATAAGTTTATTTAAAAAGTAATATTCATGAATAATGTGAAAAGGCATGTACAAGCAGTAGGCCTACAATTGTTAGGGTTTTGAGAAGTTTCGTCTGTGGCTGTTTAAATACTGAAGTAGAAGATAAGCAATGAGCGGGATAATCTTCCTCTTGAATTATTGTTCAAATTATTGTTCAGCATGTTTATTTCAAAGACAAGGAAATTTAGCTAGCTTTCATTTTGTTGCTGTCAAACATGATAGTGATGCCTGAAGTGGCCACCTAAAAACAGAGACTAGACAAGAGTAAGGGACTAAAGGTAGGTATTTATTTGAAGGGCCTTCAAAGGTACATCCTGGGGAGCCAGAAGCTACTGCCAGGATGGTCCCCAAGATGGACGACAGGTCACGAGTTCTTCACTCTTTCGTAAGTTTGGTTCATTTGCATGTCAGGGTTAATTCTCCAATTAAAGTTTCAGTTAATGATGTAATTTCCCCAAGCTTGCCCCCCCCTTTTAGAAGCTTTTGGTTTTTACTTTTTGGGCCTAGGATGGTCTGAGTGTCCTTGGAGAGCAGGCCTGGAGAGGCTTTGTTATGTCTACCTAGCATGAGAGAGCAGAAGTTAACAGGCTACAAGAAACTTCAGAGTTACACTCCAGGCAGTAGAAGATTTGAAAAATATGAAGGTTAAAACCTAAGGCATCAATAGCACTGACTTAAGTGAGATATGGATCCTGTTTTTCAGCTAGTATTTATCAAGCTACCTAGAGCTTTCCTAAATTTTGTCAACTATACTATATATTACTGTTTTGCAACAATAAAGTAGCTATAACAACTTCCAAAATAAGGAAAGCCCATTTTCTGTCTAAGGGGGATGTGTAAATTTATAAAAACCCCAAAGTCTGAGTCTTCTAGAGTTTCCCTGTATTGTTGATAATCTTGTTTGCAAGTGTAAGGGAACAAAGGTGAAAAAATAATTTCTGTAAGAAGTTCATACAAAAGTATGTATTTGTTCAGCAGTTACGCTTTCTGCTGCAGGCTAATTTGATGTCAGTATATTAACATCTTTTAACCTAATTTGTCTATTTCATTAGAAATTAAATAAAAACAAGCAAGAACCACTGCACAAATTCCCCCCAAAAACCATACACCAAAACCCTAAAAAACCTGTTCAGATCCTGTAGCCTCTAAAACAGAAGTACTGTGTTTCCTTGTTGTGCGGTGCTTGAATCCCTGTTCAATTCAAGTACTGCAAACATGGGCTCACAGAAGAGAGTTCTGGAAGAGGTATGACCCACAAGACATTCTGCTGGGTTTTGAGTCACTTGCTCCTCTGGAGTGTTTGCTCTGTGCTTTTCTTTTCCTGCAGAATCCGTGCTGTGCCAAGCAGACTTCTGCCCTTCTATGTTGGGAGGCCAAATCAGCATTGCCCTATGACCAGGCTCTGAGGAAATAAGCCTTGAATGGATTTTGGAAACAGCCTCTTCCCTGTGATTAAAGAAATAGCTGCTTTGTATTTTTTAATTTTAGTTTTGACCTTCTTTGATAAAAGTTAAAATGCCTGTGCAAATACCTATTTGAAAAAAAAAAAAGAATGGTGACTTGGTTTATGCAAAGGCAATTGCATGTATGGATTGGGAGTTACTGCTTTAATTTTCCTTTGAAGTTAACAGTAAACAAAGTCAGCATTTTCAGAGGAAGTAGCTCATATTCTGTCTTCAACAACATGAAGAGCCAGACAGAAAATAAAACTTCACCTGCCCTAAATCCATTAAAATCCGCTCATATTACAATGAGATACATGTCTGAAATGTGGCACAGGCAGTTACCAGTCGAAAAAGATGCCGTACAGAGGATCAAAAAATGTAGAAAGCCTAATGAAAAGGGACAGCCTGGTTTTACAGTCTGGCAGGAGGATAGCACTGAGATTAGGGGATTGAGCAAAAAGCCGGCATGCAGAATTGCGGGTTTTTATATAATGGCTTTAGTAAGTATCCTTTAGGACCCAGTGGAAATGTTTAGTGAGGCAAACTTGGTGAGTAATGGCCAATCATTTAGCGGTGATGAGGGAAAAGCTCTGAGTGCGAAGCCCCTTGAAAGCTTGTCGAACATCACGCCGGGAACGCAGCGTTTCTGACACTGATCGCCGACCAACGCGCCACACCAGAATTAGAGTTGATTCAATGCTTAAGCCTGGGCGGACTACAGGAGGTCACTGGAGTGCAGACTGCCCGGCTCCCATTTCCAGCAAGATGCCTTATTTCACAAAACTCCTTTTATTAATATTCTGCTTGGTTCTTGTTGTGGAAAGCAGAAAACACAGGAGGAGAAGGTCGACAAGCTGGCTGGATATGCAGAGGTAAGGGCTGCTAAATCATGTATGTATCTTTTTCCTGAAGTGTTACAAATACATTACTTCAGGGACATAAAACCCCACTCTGTCAATGTCTTTGTGCGTATTGTATGTGCAAACAGTTTTATAGATAATGTTTTTATAAAGTGTCTGGTAGTATAATCAGTTTGATCTGTAAGTGGACACTTCTAATGCTAACCTTGATTAACTGTGAGTGAGGCAGGTTTTGCAGAGAAGTTGACTACTTCAGCATGGTTTGTAGTAAAATTATTCCTAGCCGTACATGCAAATTACTGAGAGAATTCCGAGGAGTTGCAGTTAATAGAGGTGTTCAAATGTGCATACTGCTTAATGTTTCAGCCCTGTTTCAGGGGCAGGTTATTTACCTGCTTGCTGGAATATTTGTGTTACTTATATTCACTTGGAATTGCCCATTATGCTCTGACAATTCGAGATGGAGATGTTGGTTTGCACACATTGTGGTAATTAATAACAAAATAAACCCTGGAAGTTACCCAGGTATTGTAAAATTAAAAGTATATTTTGAAGAAATACATGGAAGCTTTAAAAAAAAGTTAAGTGAAAGCACAAGAAAGAGTTAAAGGTCTTAGTAAAGTTTATTAGATTTACCGCTGCTGAGATTTGTCCAGAGGTTTACGTTAGAAAAGATAATCTTCCAAACCTGCCAGACAGTCCAAAGTATGTTATCCTTTTTGTGGTTATGTCATCCAGTGGCAATTATATCTTACAAGAGTATTCATTGTTTGAAGGGCTCAAAAATAAAATTGGGTTAATCCATCTTATTAAATGGTTTACTATGGCAGTAAACTTTCATATTTTCAATTTTTTTTGGTGGACTTCTTGGTTTATCACTCAACACTTTTATAGGGAGCATTGTTACTTGAATGTTTTGAAAGGAAATGTGATGTAATTGGAAGCAAAGAAAACATAATATGCTATCAGATTTACACTACTTATTGAAAAAATACAGTGGCATGTGCTTTTAGTGACGTAGATGTTAAAAAGCTGAAACAGCCAGGGCCTGACCCTGAAATCCTAAAGTCAACTGAAGTTTTACCACTGATGTTCACAGAATCTCAATTATTGAATGAAATCTTTCATTGAATTCTGAAAATATTTCAAAGACTTTGAAATTTGAAAATTTTCAAAGTATTCTGAGGAATGGGGGGGATTGAACAGTAGGACTTCCTTGCAAACCTTTCTGTGTAGTAGCGATCCTGTGCTTTGAAGTAACAGAATAGTATAAATCCTTCTTTAAATATCAATTTGCCCTGAAGCAGAGCTATTCCCTGGGTTAAAAGTTTTGTACTTTATTTGAACATGGTGAAAATAATTTACAGTTTTTATAGTACAGATACTTTCATGAGCTGTGACAGTGTGGCAGTAGAAGCACTGCTAAAATTATTTTTATAAATATACTGCAAAGAATAACAATACTATTTCGTTTCCTGTGATGTAATGATTTTAATGAACAATTTTCCATCTAGGTAGGACCTGAGGAACTATATGCCAGATATAGATATAGATATAGATATACACACACACACACCCCCCCCACATACAATTCCTATGCAATGTAGTTATTTAAAATTTTATAAAATCAGGTGTTAGGGATTGTCAAATGTGAATGACATTTTAAATACTGAGAATTCTGCAATGTTGCAACAAAAAGAAGGATATGGAGCAGTGTCGTTAATATTTTAATTTTTAGTTACATAGAAAAAATTTCGTTGTCCCTAAACCAACAATGAATAGTGGACTATTCTAGTAAAAGGAAACTAAAACTAGTTCCTAGGCTGGTTTCCTAATCATGTAAGAGAACTTAAAAGAATGATCTTTTAAATAATTTCATCACATTTTCTGCCTAGTATTTCTCTTGCTGACTTACCGTAAGAACTAGAGTAAATTTTACTGTAAACTTTTCTTATTCAGTAAAATTTAGTCCTATGTTTGGGAATGTACATTTGGCAAGTTTAATATTTTGTGTCCATTAAGGTGATAAATCAGCCTGATCTAAAGATGTTTAGATGTTTATATTGACTTGAAGAAGATAGCTTGGGTTGTGCAGGTGCAGAACACCTTCAGTGCTGTAGTTTCTCGTCTGGGCATGGCACAGAGGTTCCCGTGGTGCAGAGGTCCTTCCCCACGGAGCTCTGGGAGCTTGGGGTGGCTGGTCCTGCAGTTTGTGGGGCAGCTCTCTGCCACCGTTCAGCAGAGGAGTTGTTGAGCCTGTGCCTAAGTGGGAAAGGAACATGGGGAAAGTCAGGTTAGGAACCCAAATTAAGAAATGCCAGGTTAAGGGTTGCCTGTGCATCCTTAATTACTCCCAGTGGTTTGTGT
Source organism: Dicrurus megarhynchus (assembly GCA_013399195.1). Classification (NCBI taxonomy): domain Eukaryota; kingdom Metazoa; phylum Chordata; class Aves; order Passeriformes; family Dicruridae; genus Dicrurus; species Dicrurus megarhynchus. The sequence goes on along the minus strand of VXAD01004809.1, from coordinate 26,125 downwards.
TAATAAATTGTAACACATTATTCTTTCAATGAGCGGTGCCTCACTCAGCATGCTGAATGATAATCCTTGCTTGATTAGAAACTGTCTTGAATTTAATTTTCTCTTGCTCCTGCATCCCCCCGCCCTTCACTGCTGACTCATCTCCCCTCCTAAACATTGAGGTATAACATAAAGAAACAACTGCCTCTGTGCATCACTGCCCTGACTGTTGCCCGACACTGCTTCATGTTACGTTCTGGAGAGCCCAGGCTTTGTGCAGGAAATTGGTGTGTGCTTGTCAAGTAGAAGCTCCCGGCTTTGTACTTTGATAGTAGTTTTTCACATTTTCCAGGGTGTACAGTCTCTGCCACTTATATTGAGAACCTGTTTGAAGGATGTACATACTTGTTTGTAAGAAGCTGAGGGTGTTCTTGCTGATGTGCAAGATGTGCGAATGGTGCACGAAACCAAGGGCTCTAGAACTGTAACAGCCTTGTTGGTTAACAAAATTCTCTCCTCTTCAAACACAAACAATTCTTCACAGGAGTCAGATTTATCAAATTCATGCCCCTTGAATGAAATCTAAACAGCAATAAAATTATATATGAAAGATGTGGCAAAAAAAGACAAAAGGAGATGGATAGATTTAAATGAATAGTGGTGAATTGCAGAGTGTGCATAAAGCTGAAAGAAACCCTGACAAATCTATAATCAGAAATGCTAAAGACCATAAGTACATCAGGGAGGATTTATGAGATACTGGGGATCAGATTGTCAGTGAAGGCACCCGGCAGGCAGCAGTGTTCAGAGCATCCTTCAGCTCTGCAAGAGCATTGGCAGCTGGTGTCACCTTTGCTGCAGGTAATGAGATGCTCCCAATGCCAAACAACAGTGGGGCTGGCACGGGGTACCTGCCAGAGGGGAGCAACAGATACCGCACAGCTGGTGTCAAACACTGTTATAAAGAATTTTTTTTTCCAACATACCTGGTCTTGAGTTGGATTAAATAGACAAAAGTAGTAATAAATTTTAAAGGCTGTGTAGACTTCCTGTCATTAAAAATATCTCTACACAAAAACTTTGTAAATTGATTAAATTGATTAAAAAGGGACTGACAGAGCTCTTTCTATAAAATCTGAATTGGCCGTCATAATACCTGAAGGATTGGGCACAAACTGATGATTAAATGATGGTTATTAAATGCAACCCCTGGCTCAGAATGTGCCTGAAAACCTCTTTGCTTCCTAAGATAGTGTCCATGTCCCCAGCTAGCCCTCTGAAGCCTCTGCAGCCACAGACTGTTTTCAGCAGCTCTCCTGTGTGCTCTTTGCCGTTTGATGATTTTTAAAGAATTGATCAAAATGTAGCACTTCGGTGAGGCTGAGCCATTGATTTACAAATAATACTGCCAGGGCTTTCCATACTAATTCCTCATCCAATGTGCAATCCAATGTTTTATTGGATTTTTAATTAGATTGTTTTTTACCCCCTCCTTTGAGGAGAGAGACTTGATTGAACATTCACTGGTACTTTGGCTTTTCCCTGATAATTAAAGTCAAGCAGACCCAGGCAGATCATCCTTCCCGGCTTGCAGCTTTTCGGGTGCAGAGGCTGTGCTGCGGATGGTGAAGTGGAGCGCTTTGGCAGCAGCCCTAAGCTTTGCAGCGAAACAAAGCTTCCCCCCCGCAGCAAGCAGTTAAAAGCTAAACTTTAGCCTCCAACCATTCCCATTAACGGCTGCGCTTGGTTTTACACCCCTGCGTTTAGGTAACCATTAGTGCAGCCTTGTCCAGGCGCTTGCTCCGGCTGCCTCTTTCTCACAGCCGGCAGGGAGAGAAGCTCTGACATCCCAAGTGAAACAGGAGCCCGAAGTAACCTCAGGGAGATCCAACTTTTCCTGTGTAGCATGTGTCCGGCGTAGAAGGGGTTATATTCCTTCAAAACATCTATTTGATATAACTGTTTTTAAATTGTGTTGCTTCCTTTTCACCTCCTTTTTATAAGGAAATGGGTTATCCATGTTAGCAGCAGCTATCCACATCCTTTAGGTTTCATCATTTCTTTCTTGAAATGAGTGCTCTGATGGGAAACTTTTCATCTGATTTGTGATTTATGCTCCCTTTGGCTCATACTTATTGTGCTTTACATTTTAATGAAGCTAAGAACATCCCTTTCCATACCCACGCTTTTGAGTGGCGTGATTGTTTCGTAAGTTCTGAATTTTTGACCAAGACTTTAAGCCTAAGTAGTCTCTCTATTTTTGCTCCAAGATTTTTTGTTCTTTATTTTCAGTAATATTTCTTCCATACAGGAAAAGGAACCTGAACCCTTTTGTATAAAGTTCTTTCTATTTATCATAATTATTTTTAGTAAGTTACTGGAAACCAGCTACTTGCAGCAATATTTATAACTTCGTCAGATCTCACGTCCAGAGCAAAGGGACTGAGGAACCTTAATAGTCCAAGTCTTCCATTCTGCACCACTGGAGAAAAGTCAGGGATGCTGATCTGGATTTTCTTCCAGAAGTGCATGCAGTATGTTTGTCTGCTGGTTAGTTATCCCCTTATGTGACTTTAGTGACTATCTTGCACTTTTCTCAGGGGTATATTGTCATCTTTGTTCCACTCTTACCATACAATATCTCAAATAAAAAGTTAGAATTTTTCCTACCTTAATGTTCAGAAAAGTGAAGGACTGAAGGCTTCTTTAGATAAAACTCTTCTCTTCCTGCTGTTGTGGGGAGGAATGGGTGGTTTTGTTGTTGCTGAAAGCCAGAAGACCCTCTGTCCACACAAACTGCCAGCACTGAATTGAAGTTCATGGGGCAGTTCCCAAGTAGTGTATGACATTGCGTGACCATCGCTGGAAAGAGCTTTCTCATGACAATGTCACCTTGGTACCTGGCCAAATCCTGTCCAGGTAACGTGGGGCAGCCAGCTGCTTCTACTGCTGCTTGCTCTGAGCGGTGACATCCGCTGCATCCAGCTCCCCTGTGAGATGCTGTGCTCTCCTCCTTGTGCCTCCCTGGGAGCCGTGGTGTCTGGAGCAGAGGGAGCACCGTGTCCTTGGAGGGGGACAGAGGCAGCAGGGCTGCCTGTGGAGCACAAAGCTCTGAATCAATGCTGTGGAAAGGCAGCGCTGTGTCTGTGTTTTGGTGCTGGCAGTCTCCCCACAGTCCCTGGGACTGTGCCTGCAAAGCTGCTGCTCCTGTAGCTCTGAAATCGGGCTGGCAGTGGTGGCACTTGGGCACAGAGACATCAGAACAATGCTATTGCTGTCTTTTGCAGCCACATCCTTAAGAAGGATCAGGACTCGACCAAAGCCTGGAAAGGAAAGACAGAGCAGCTTCTCAAAATCGACGAACATGACTTCACCATGAGGCCAGCCTTTGGAGGTGAGAATAAAATGGTTCTCTTGATTTCGTGCTAATCTAATTAAGAATAATCTAATTAGCCAATTAACAATCTAATTAAAAACAAGCAAACAAACCTCTGTCCAGATGCATCAGTGTGAAGGAAAAAGACTTGGTGCCAATTCAGAGAGGCCTCATGCTCATTCTCATTGCCGTCTGCGCTCTGTACAGTTCCTACATTCCTTCCTGTTGCTGCAGTTGGCTCTGGTTTTGGCTGGCATTCCGCAGAGCTCAGGATGGACCCTCCCAGTAAGTGTTTCACTCTAATGAGAAGAGGAACAAGCTGCAGGTTTTAATATTCACTTGCGGTTGTGAAGTTGCAATGAGCTTTTCAGCTGATGGGATTAAATTGCAGAGTAAAGAACTCATTGGGTGCATCACAGCCCATCATTGCTAGGAGAAAATGGAATACCTTTGTCCAGAAAAAAATCTTGTCTCAAATGCTCATAAGTGAATAAAAGAGTGGGAGGGGAGACCTCTGCCACCTTCACTTCTGCCTTCGGTCACACCCAATTACAGGAATGTGCTGGCCTGACCTTTCTAGATTCACTACTGCAGAGATAAGAGGGTACCTGAACAAAAACTGCTGGAATACCAGTATGACAGTCCCTCTTCTGATTAGATCAATAACCAAGCCCATCCAGAGCTAAGGACAGAGTTTTCCTTGAATGGCTAATGCTGTATCCTTTGTCAGCTGGCCATCTAGGGTGAAGTGCTATCTCTCCCTGCCCAGTGGGACACACGAGTGTTGTGCCCTTTGCACATGATCTGTAGGACAGAGCTTCTCAGACCTGCCCGTTCCTGGCATGGCTGAAAAGATGTTTCTTGCCCCTCAGTGCAGATGTGCCGTTCTGAGAGCACAGTGCTGACCCCTGCTTACAATTTATATATATATATATATTTTCAAACTCCGGAGTTCAAAACCTGTCATCACCAGTGTTTCCTGCCCCCACAATGTTATTTACTAGCAAGTTGTAGTCCAGCCAGACCATTGGAGGTAAGTTTTTGCTAATCAGTGATAAACCTGATCTGCTACTTGTAGGGTTGAAGAGTTTGCCTTAAATTGCCCTCCGAGTGGAGCATGGGCAGATCTCCCTGGGGCTAGTGGGAACACACTGAGCCCTGGGTGTAGCTGAGGCTCAGGGATGAGGTCTGGGAGCTGGCTCTGGAGGCACTGGGCTCCTTTGTGAATAGGCTGTAAAAGTGTGAATTCACCAAAGTGCACAAGCCTCCCTAAATCCCAGGTATGCCCCCCCCCCGCTATAAGCTCAGAGGATGCTGTCTTAGGTTTTCAGGTCCTTTTTCTTTTTTCCCAGCCAACCTCAATTTTTGGAGCTTGGCTGTTGAATTCTGAGTGCCTGATATAGAAAAACTGAAAGTGCTGATCTGTCCCCTCTGCAGCTGATCTGTCCTCTGGACAAAAGACCTGCTGGTCTGATGGGTGGGATGATAGGGCTTCTCTGGGAGGATATTTGGACTCCTTATCTTGACTCAGTTGGAGAGAGCTGGGGGGCCATGGTGATTTTTTAGCTTTTTTTCCCCCTAACTGGATGTATGTCAGGGCATCATACCTGTTTTGGGGGGAAGCTGTGGGGTTTTGTTCTGCTGTGCTGATGGTTTGATGCCCAGTGGCACCACTGCACTGTATTTCTGGAAACAGATCTGAATTTAACTATTTTCATCAGTGTCACAGAGTCCTTGAAGAACACGTTTGAGCACAGGTCATACCAAACAGACACACTGAATTACACAGTCACTCCTCTAGTGTTAATGGAGCTTCATTTTAATCTCTCTTATGCCTTGTTTTCCCAGGCCACCTCCATCATGGCATCAAGATTCTTCTAGAGCCAAGATTTGGAAAAACATTTATAAAATTGACAAATACCCTAAGAGCCTTTGCTGAGAAGGTTCCTTTTTTTATAATGGAAAAACATGCTTTTTAAAAAAAATTTTGCTTAAAACCTCATTAACTTGCAGAGATTCTTGGGACGAAGGTGTGGTCTTAGCAAAGTTGTACTGAAGTTGCATGTGATAAGGAGCAAAGCATGGAAACAGCTTTGTTGAGGCTCCAGCCTTGGAAAGCCTGACTCAGACACACAGACATAGCGGGTGCTACAAGTTCTTGCTCAGCTGCAGAACTGCACAGTGTGCTTTTAGTGACAGATGATAAGCCTGATGGAAAAAACCATAAAGGAAAGGAAACAAAAGTCTGGTAAGAGGTGATCCCCATGTTTCTGTCTGCAACGTTATTCGTCAGGCAGTCACAGTGATTTGCTATGGACCATGAGTCCTTCCAGCTTTTTGCTGTGGCAATTTCAGTCAAACTGATGTGGTCTGACCTGTGCAGGATAAAAAGGCTTTTGTACTGTGGAAGTGGAGAAGAGGAGCCTGTGGGATACATGTGACTGTGACTGGTCACTGCCCTAAGACCCTCTCTGGTTAAATTGCAATTCCAGCTCTGAGGCATTGCAATGGGCCTGTGATGTTACCTTGCAGGTGGGAAAGGCACCTCAGTTCTGGAAAATTTAAATAAAACCATAAGAAAATTGTGAGTGGCATTAAGACTAAAAGAAACCCAGTACTGTGATGATGATTATTCCCGAGGTTGGTGGGCCAGCCTGCAACTTCACCTTAAGCTAAAAAGGGGACAGGGGTATGGGCTGCCTTATGGTGGCCACGGTGACTTGCTGGTCTGCAGAGGACAGTCAGCAAGCTGCCAGCCCAACACAGCTGTGACCACTGGGCAGAGAAGGCTGGGGTTATGCAAGGTGAAATGAAAAAACAACCCCAAAACAATATTAGAGAAAGGTGAAGGGTTTTTCAAGAAAAAGTATTTTTGTAAAGAGCAAGTGAGCAAACAAATGTTGTGTAAGTTGTGTTATTAACAGCCCAATAAGCACGGTTGTCTTGCCTGCCCTCAACCCATTAGGGACAGGAGATTGGATACAGAGGCAATGACAAAGTTCCTTTGCTTTGCTGATGGTCAAAGAGCCTCCATAAGCTAAAAGAGACTGCAGGGGTTTTGACCCTTAGGGAGTTATCTCCATGTCAGTGACCTTGTTCTAGCTAGCAGATGTTCAGGTATTATTTACTAGTATTAATATTTAAAGATTATATAAATATTTGGTTTGCTGCCTTCCTTAAACACCCATTTTAAGCATTTCATTTATGACATCTCGTATTTTACAGGGAGCCTGTGAATAAGCAGCTTTAGTTGATACTTAAAATAGCTATATCTTCTTTATTGAGGACCAGCCTAATGCTTTACTTTTATTATATTTGTTCATAGCCTAGTAGCCTCACGTCAGCTGGTCCTCACTGCCCTTTCTGGGCAGTGCTTTTGCCAGGATGGATGAACAGTGGGGTGAATAAAGCACGAGTAGTTCACTGAGTGTTAGTATCAAGGACTGGAATAGAACTTGCTTCTCTGCTGATGAGCAGCTGTCCGTGAGATGCAGAGGGCTGAAGCTCTGCAGTCATGAGGCAGGTGATGAGCATGTCCTGGTGCTGGCTGCCTGGAAGCTGCCCACACCTAAGAGGTCCCAATCAGATATACATTCATTAGAAAGTAAATATACACACACACACATATGTGAAGATACACTGAAAGCTGTTTTGCTTCTTGCAGACGTGGGATCTCTTACAGTTGTTTGCAGTCTCCCTGGGTGTGCATGAGATACCTGTCAGTAAGGAAATGTCAAACCTGCTTGTTTCCCATGTAGATATTTTTATCTCAGGGCCTTCATCTGCCTCCCTCCTTCAAAGATAGATGAGTGGACAGAGACACTGTCTCAGAGAGAAACAACAGGCCTTTGAAAGCACTGCCAAAGAGAAAAATTAAAGAGATGTCACAAAGCTTTATTCTCAGAGCTGGAGTGGAAAACTGACTCCAGGCATCTTCACAGTAGCACACTCTTCCCTATCATCCAAAGCCTGCTCCAGTGTTCAGAAATAAAAACCATGTTTGTGCCCAGTTCTGACTGGGAACTGAGTCACCCTTTGAAGCTTTCATGCTGCTCACTGGTGGGTGTTTTTAGGTGTGGAGACACACTGGGATGTAACAGGCTTTAATGCTGGGCTTTTTCTGAAGTCATTCCTGCACAGGATTTGTGGAAACCTCCTGGGTTCCCTGGAGAGGTTAGCCCCAGGCCAGACGTCCCATTCTATCTGGGGCAGTTTGATACTCAAACAGGAGTTTTTGCAATATGAAACAAGCCACAAAGTCTTCTTCGGGTCAGAACCCACCCAAAATGGAGACTTCTTGGGTGCATCTCTTCTCCTTGTACAACCACTGAATGCAGATGCGAGGTGGATCTTCTCTAAAGGTATTCTGAACACCATCTTTTCTGTGTGCAGCACCGAGGTGGAATGGGTAATGGCTTTCACTGAAGAGCAGGTCTCGAGACAGAGCAGTTTGCTGCGGGGGAAAGGGAAATAAGGGAGCCACTAATTGTCAGCACACCAGTTTGTGAGCTTGGCAAAGGAATAAAGATATGAAGACGCAAGCACCTTGTCAGGCTGGTTCCTGAGTATCTTTTTAACATCAAAGTTTGAGCTGAGGCTAGAACACCAGGGTAGGAATTTACAGAAATAAGATGTGGCTGATTCAGTTTCACAAGGCAGTACCTTTATGGTGAGAAGGTGCAAGGGTGCTCTATCATGTTACAGGTAAATCCTATGCAGAAATTGTGGGGCTAATAGATACTGCCCAATAAAAGAGAGAAAGCAGTGCTCTCCCTCCCATCAGCCTCAGTTTGTGCTTCAGGTCACTGAAATCCCCCCTCAACACACAAATAAAAGTATCTCCATCAAAAAGAAAATCTCCTATTTTCCATTTCCAATTTTTAAATTGTCAAATTTGCTAATGACAGTGCAGGTCACAACTTATACAACATTTGTCTTGAGTTTGCTTGGAAGTTGCCACCGTGCTGTGTCTGAGATGCAAGGGGAATTGTTTATTGGTGGGTTCATTTCTGTGTTGTGAATAGAAGCCTGTGACTTCTATGAAGTTTTCAGAGCCCAGGGTTTGTTTTCTGGTTTTATCAGTCCTATTGAATTAGGATTTGTGGTCTGCAAGATGTTGCTGCGGACAGTGATGGGGATAAAGGATGTTGACATGTCTGCTGTTTCTGGAAGAAATGCTTCAGTTGAAGGCTATAAAAGTTATCTCTAGACCTTGTACTGTAAATACTTGTTTAATTTAGATAATTCCATGAATTTGGCTGATACTTTTCAGAGATTCTAAACTGTGATCTGAAAAACTCTGCTGGACTGCAGTCTTTGAGCAAAGCAGCACTGCTTCCTTTTGTCAGCCATATCCCCAGCTTTCACATGGATCCATTTAGCTTCCTGTCCAGCAGTGAACATCCTAGGGAGGAGCCTGAGCTTTGAGATCTCTCCAGTGCTGAAGTGTTCGAGTCTCTTGTTGCTTCTATTTCTCTAGGATGATCCTTCTATATTTCCTCTTTCTGAAGAAAAAGTCAATATTGATAAGATATTGCTTATGACGAGGAAAGGCTGGTTGATGACGGCTTTTTTGCATCTAGTGCTGTAATCTAAGTTAATTGTTCTGTCTACCAGTTCAGTTTGTCATATACCATCTCAGCTGTTCTTGTTCCTTCACATTCAGACCCTCATCATACTCTGCTCCCTCTCAATACAGAGCTTTTTTTCTTTTTGCTCATCCCTAGTGGCATTTGATGAAGATATTGGCAAAACACCCAGAGCCTCTGTGGTTCAACGGTTTAGTTGCCAGAGGGACAGGATTAAAAAGCTGGCAGTTCCTAATTGACTCTATGGGTTAGTGAGACCAAAGGTCTCCTGACATTTCTCTCTGAGTGATAAACAGCCATTTAATTCAATGATATGTGCTGTAGCCAACACAACCTTCAAGGAAACGCAGGGCTTGTTTCTGTGGTTTAAAGAGGTAATTTCTAGACAGGGCTTCTGTTTTGCTTCAGAAGCTGCATGCACTTTCAATGTTGCTTGCATCAAGTGCCTCTGCAAAACCGCATCTTGCTTGAAGTTTTGTAGAGTGATGGGCCGAGTGAGTATGCAATTATCGTTATCAGTTATGCTCATTGCTGAGAGCAGGACTCGGTGATCATTTGATTCCTGTCATTACCTCACAGGCTGTCCCCACTGTCCCTTCACTCACCCTTCCCTGTTCGGTCCAGCTTCCTGTCTAAACCTCCTCCAAAGGGTCTTGGTGTCTCAACATATCCTATTTGTGTGTTCTCTCATTGCCTCAGCCCCAGGTGCTGAAAGAGAAGCAGGGAGCACGAAAAAGTAGTGATTACTCCAGCTGATTGTAGTAGGAGTTTGCCCAAAAAAAGACAAAGTAAATATTTCTGCTGATAAATTTTTTACAGTCTTTACAGTCTCATCTTTACATTTCTGTATTAAGTAAACATTTGAGTCCAGTGTTCAAATAATTTCTCCCTCTCTCTATTACCATCACTGTTTTATCATCCCCCAAATTTGTGATTAACTGCAGAAAAGACACATAATCCAGCCTTGGACCTCTTCTCTCAAGGGCTTTCCAGACCATCCAGCTTAACACGGAACGCCTTTTATTTTGGGTTTAATAAAGCTTCGTGTCAGCCCCAAACTGAACCTTAGGCTTTGTCCTTGCAATGAGATAACTTCTGGTTATTGAGTGTTTGAGGCAGGAGCATGAACAAGGAAAAGAACATGGACATAATGTTTTATCTTCAAGAGCAGATAGGGAAGGAATAGGAGGGCGGGACAGATACCAACTTGGCAGTGTTCTTATGTTTATGGGCTTGGTTTTTAGTTGTTTGTTGTTGTTTTTTTGGGGTTTTTAAAATCTGTGATTAGTGTTCAGAGAAGCATAGAAATCGCAGCAGTAAATAGACTATGGGTGGGTGTTGTTTCTCTTTTGATTATACTGCACATCAAAATGTCTCTTGTCACCACAGATACAGTGCTTTTTGCTATCTTGTTTAAAAAAAAAAGCCCAACAAAGCAAAGTATGTTTTACTGAGCAGAAGAATTGTCATAGAAAAATTCTTTCTCTCGGTTGCAAATGTTTGCTCGCAATTTTTTTAAAGTATGCAGTGCACAGCTGTGTGTCTGAATGTGACATGTAGGTGTTTGTAAGCATCTGGGAGTCCTCTCAAAGTGCTGGGCTAGCCCTGTTTGAGGTTCATTGCTGGGGGCAACAGTCACTTAAACTGGAATCGGTGGCTCTGAGGAGCCCGATCCTGCTCCACAGGGCTTGCTTCAAGGCGCCTGCTCCCAGCACAGCTGCTGACAGACACTGTGGGCATAACAGGCTGGAGCTGTGGGTGTGGGAAGCGGACAGTGTCACCATCAGTGTGCTGTGCTGTAATCAGGTGAGGCTGGCTTATCAAAGTCCTGGCAAACCTGCACTGGGGTTGGTCACAGCTTGTCTCGTGGGCACATGGATCAGCCTTTCCCTACTGAGGCTGAGTTGGTGCTTCTTTCTCCTCCAGCAGAGGCAAACATAAGGCTGTGTTCAAAAGCCCTGAAGATGTGTGGGAGTCTGTAAGTGCTGCTGCAGGTACAGGAGCAGGATGGATAGTGGCTTGCAAAAGTGTGCTGCTCTCTCAGCTACATTTCTGCTCTCTGGTTAGGCTGGTGGTGTCTTCAGAGCTTCGATGTGGTCTCGAGGACGATGCTACTCTAGCTAAATACATGCATGCAGCAGGCCCTGCTGTTTGTGGCACTGCAAATATGGGTCTGAGTCCACAAAGGGATTGTGGTGCATCTAACGTGTTATCTGACTGCTAATCGGGTTCAAAATCTAGGTGCTAAAAGTCTTTGCAAATCTTCATGGAGACCATTATGGTCCTTGGAAAATTGATTTCTGCTGGTCAAGTCCCAGACATGTTTTCAGAGCTTCTGCTTCCTTTGGCATGGTCACACTCACTGACAGTGCCCAGGCTGGAGACACGCCCTGGGCAGGGTCATCAGTGTGAGCCCTGTGAGACCCAGTGCCACACCCTGAGAGCAACAGTGAATCCACCTGCACTGTTCCTCAGCAGCTCCTGCTGAGCTGCCCTGCTGGGTCGTGCTTGGTGTGCGCATCTCAGGAGGTGCTTACCACCAGAATTTGGGAAAAGCTGCATGAAAGCACGCTATGAGGATCTTGAGTGGTCTGAGCAGATCCTGGTCATTAATGAGCAGCAGTCTGCAGCGAAGTTTTGATACAGGGTTTCTAGTAATAGAGGAGTGGGCATTCATTATGGGATGTTTTCTGCTTATTTACTCTTTGTGAACTCTCTGGCTGCTAATTTTAAAACTACTGTGGAAAACTAGTAATATCATCAGTGAGTAATATGAATCAAAATGATGATGGCCTCTTGAGAGATTAATGTGGCTTGTCTTGTTGGTAAAAAATGAGAAACCCTTTAAGGAAGAGCTCACTGCTTGCCATTTCTTCATCTGAGTCCTCTGTCCTTGGGGCTAAATTTGTTCAAAAAGGCCTAAAATTTAAGGTGGGATGGCTCAGTTTTTAAAAACATATGCAAATGTTTAATCCAAGCCCTGGATTAACTAGCAAAGTGTCAACATTGCAGCATATGCCAAGGGGAAGATAATTCAATGTTTCAAAAGGGCCCTTACATGGTCATTCAGTGGCTCTTTCCCCAGCCCCCTCATGAAGAACCATTGACAGAAATGTACAACATTAGCTCAGAAATGTTTGCATGTCACTTTAGAAGTGCTAATTAAATGCAGATGATATGAGAGAACATTTGTTTACATATCTAAATCTCATTCTCTTTCAGGCCCTCCGATTCCTGTTGGGGTGAATGGGCAAGTTGAAAGCTTGGACAGAATTTCTGAGGTTGACATGGTATGTAATCCTCTTCTAAGCCTCAATTACTTCTAGTCATGAAAAGGCCTTCCGACTTGAAATCTGTGGGCTTGTAATCATTGGTCAGATGAAAGTACTAGCAGCCCCTCTGAAATTCAAAGAGGCTGATATTCAGAGCCAAAGACTTGATAAAACCAGGTGATCAAAGTCTTACCTCTCTATCTCCAGATGAAGATTAAAAGCATGAAGGGAAAAGGGACCTTGAATGGGAGAATAATCAGTGCTATGAAAGATCTATCACAATTAAAAATATAAGCAGCTGCATATGAAGGTTTGAAGCTATATGGTAAAATTCACATAAGCTGCACTTGCTGCAGGAGTTTTCTTCCTTAGGGAACTATTCGTGACATAATGTGAGTGCTCACACACATTTTACTGTTTGGTTTTGGGTTGTTTCATGGTGATTTTTTTTTTTTTAATTGTAGGAAATGGAATAAAAACAGTTGAAAGAGAAGTGGAAAGGGGAACATAGAGGATAAGAGGAAGCTTCTTGGCTCCTTCTTCTTTCTGCCTTTTCCTCCCTGTTCTTGTGCACATTTTGTGGTCTAGACAAAACATAAAGAAAAAGGAAGAGCTTTAGGTTGAGTGTTTTTTACTATGGTACAGTTACATCTTCATCCCGTTTTGGAGGGGTTGGTTTAGATGACCTTTAAAGGTTCTTTCCAACCCAAACTATTTTGTGTGATTAAAACCAGGGAGCTTGCCTGCCTGGATATTGAAAGAGAGGGTTTGGGGGTATGCATGCAGTGAGGTATGTGGGAGGGAGCTGTCAGTACAGAAAATGGCTGCCAGGAGGAGAACTGGGACTCTAGTGTATCAAAATAATGTCAGAGCAGCAAAGAGGCCTAATTAGTGCAAGTAAATAACTCACAGTGCTTTCTATCAGGATTCAACAACAATCTTGCTGTTGATAATTCCTGTTTTCACAGCTCATGACAAGCACTTTCTACAGCAGTTGCTGACATGTTTGGGGTGGAAGAATGTTCTCCCATGTCAGCCTGAGTTATGTTGGTGTGTTTTTCCAACAGACTGTCCCAGCATGGGTGTTTGCAGGGAGGAGAGCGTGCAGTAAGCTGCCTGCCTGGCCAGGGGACCAGGGCTGGCTGTGCCTGCAGCAGGGTGCCCTCCTTGTCTTCCCATTGCAGGCAGGGCAGAGCTGCAGGCAGGGCTTGTTTCAAACTGCTCTGAAGCAGCCCTGGAAATGAGGTACCCTCGGCTGGGCAGTCCTTACCTATCAGTGCTTGAGCAGGCATCTGGTGCCCCAAAGAAGCACCAGACCAAAGCATCACCAGCTGCAACCCACTGTATCTGCAAGACTGTGCGTGCCAATGAGAGCAGCCAGGGGCTGTTTAAAGCATGTGGGTTTAAAACTGGTGCCTGTCTGGTTCATGTGGATGGGCTGTGCTGTGTGCAGTGGCAGGGCATGCTCTTGAGGCTGCCTGGAGCATGGAACAAACACGAAATGTGCTGCCAAAGTTGAGGTACTTGTGTAGACTCTTTGGCTGTGCCTCTGGCAGGTACTATCGTTCTCCCAATTTGTTGTAAAACCTTGTTTTCCAAGGGGCTTTCCTATTTGTGAGTGCTGAAGTAAACCCCTTTTCTTGCTTGTAAATAGCACATGTGCTGGTCAGAAAGGAACAAGCGGTCAGCACACTGCCCCTTTTGAATCATGCCATGAAAAAGACTCCTTAATTTGGATTTTATACTTAGAAGCTGTTGTCAGCTGCCACTTTGGCTCCATGTTTGCGGCATTTGGTGCACCATGTTGGCCACTGGAGAAAGAGGAGAGCTGGCCATTGCAGAGGCCACTGTGTTGGCTGTTTGGAGAGAGAAAGGGGCTGAAGGTAAAAGATGAAAAGCTCCTGTCTGGTAAGGTGGGGAAAGGGGTGACCTGGAAAGCAGTGGGCTCCTTCCCATGTTGTGCCTTCAGACAGTCTCTTCCCCCTCCTCTCCAGTAGCTGTAAGCCATGCTGAGGGTGCCTAGCTGATGGTTCCTGTTCCCCTGTGCTCTGATGATGGAGCTGCCCAGAGGCATTTTGCAGCTGCAGTCTCAGGCTGCCTGACTGTCCTGGTTTTGGCTGGGATAGAGCTAATTTTCTTCTTAGTAGCTGGTGCAGTGCCGTGTTTTGGATTTAGTATGAGAATAATACTGATAACACAGTGCTTTGGTTGTGGTAGTGCTTACCCTGAGTCAAGGACTTTTCAGTGTCTCGTGCTCTGCCAGTGAGGAGGAGCACAAGAAGCCAGGAGGGAGCATGACCAGGACAGCTGACCTGAGCTGGCCAAAGGGATATTCCATACCACAGAATGTCATGCCCAGAGTATAAACTGGGGGGAGCTGACTGGGAGGGGCTGATCCCTGGTGGAGGACATGCTGGGCATCTGTCAGAAACCGTATTGTGCATCACTTGTTTTTCTGGAGTTTTGCCCCTCTCTCTCTTTTTATCGTCCTTTTCATTACTATTCTTATTAATATTTACTTCATTTCAATTATTAAACTGTTTTTATCTCAATCCAACTTCTTCTAAGTCTGCTCCCCATCCCATCAGCTGGAGGTGGGGGGAGGGAGGAGTAAGCAAGTGTCTGTGTTGTACCAAGTTGCTGGCTGGGGTTAAACCGTGAGAATGGTCCTCCTCTCGTGGAGTCCTGTGCCCCTCTATCTCGTGTCATGGCCAGGCAACTGGTAATCCTGAATAGTCAGGCTCTTCTTTACTCCTTTTTTTTGACTTCTACCATAACTTACCCTGTCTCCTAAGAAAGCAGCAATTGTGCCTCTTCCTTGGCTTCCTTTTTCCCGGCTCTAGTCAAAATGATGAGCTTGATGTCTGGCCCCTGAGGCTGACTCCTCTAGCCAGGTTGCAAACTCAGCTCTGTCAGTGGCAGTAGTTGCTGGAAGTGTTTCTTTGGGACTACAGATGTAAGGTGAAGGTGTCCAGTGTCCAGTAGGAAACAGGAGCTGGCAGCATCCCTGGGATGAGCAGTGAGGGAGCCTGGGACCACTCTGATAAGGTGGGGATCTGCAGGTGGGTGAGCAGAAGTGTCCCGCGGGCCAGTCTCTGCCATGGTCAGAGAGGTGGGTGTCTGGCCAGCTCTGTGCTGCGCAGGGCAGCAAGGTGAGGACTGGCACTAAAGCCCTCTTTGACAAATTAATGAAAAACCTCCTGGCAATGCAGTTGTGAAACAGCCCTTTGAAGCAGAGTCAGGGTAACTGATAGTCATTGTCACCAAACTGATTGGTTGTGGTTTGAGAAAGTGGTTGCCACATGGTTAGGGAGAGACCCTGGCTTGTGTTGCTGCCCGCTTAGGCTTGGTGGCTGCAGCTCCCATAATAACTTGCTTAATTGGGAATATAAAGAAAAGAAGTGTATTTGATCTCTCAGCATGAGAGTGGATTCAGCTCTAAAACCAGCAGATGCCAGGTTGGGATCAACAAACAGATGTTTTTCCTTTATGTGACTGAAGGTCCTGCCCCATCAACAAGCCTAAAAGGGAACGTTATTTACACACTTATATGGCAGGAAACACAGTTCCCTCACTTGGTTGGTGTTTGCAACAATTTAGTCCTTTTGGGGATAAGTTGTTTCGTGTTTAGCCTGAGTATTAAGCTAACTTTCAGTTTTACCTCTTGATCATATTTTTGCTACCATAGTCCTGTAAGATAATTTTGCCAGAACTGAAGAATCATTTCTGCAGGGTGTTGCTTCTGTTGGGGCATATTTATATCCCATTTGGGACTGAACATTACTGGGTACTGTAATAAATTCATTAGTTGGTTATGCTTTGTTTTGGCTGAAATTATTTTGTCGGGAAAATCTATTCACAGAGAGCATTGACCTAGGAAAGAATCAGGAGTTGAGAGTGGAGAGATTTCATCTATCTGCTGGGAGTGAGTTTTCTTTCTGGTGTGTTCTAGTTGTAGAGTCCAGCACTGACAGACCTCTCTCTTCCTTTTCTTGGTTCTCTTCCCTTTTTTGAAGGATTTCACTATGACCTTGTACTTAAGGCACTACTGGAAGGACGAGCGTCTCTCATTTCCCAGCACCAATAACGAGAGCAGGACCTTCGACAGCAGGCTGGTGAAGATGATCTGGGTCCCTGATGTCTTCTTCGTGCATTCCAAGAGCTCCTTCATTCATGCTACCACCACGGACAACATCATGCTGCGAGTGTTCCCTGACGGGAACGTCCTCTACAGCATGAGGTGAGGGAACAGCCCTGCTGCCCCGAGCATCCCCTGGGACTTTGCTGCCAGTTTTCCTCTAGGCTTGACTTTAGTGATCGCCAGGATTGCTACTGCCAATCCTGCTACTCCCGTTGCTGATGCAGAGCTGTGTTTCCACAATGTCCAGTACAAATTGCTTTGCAGGAAACTCTGAGAAACCATGCTGTGGGCAGTAACAGGATAATCTCCTCCCGGGGGAAGCATGCCCCCAACTCTTTGCAGTCAGTGGAGGGCTTAGTCAAGCAGGAGTGTTCATCCCAGGGTCAGTGTGTGATTAAACTGGAAGCTGCTGATATACCAGATGGTGACCTCTATAATTATCCTATTTTCCTTCTTGTTTGTCTATATTTTTTTTTTTAAGTTGTGGTGCTTTCCTGTTGATGTAAATGTTTAAGTTTATTGAAGCTGAAATGGCAGTATTAAAGACATCCTGGTTTTCTAGTAGATTTGTTGGCCAGAAGAATCCTGAGGGATGTCTGTCATAACCTGGAGAGTTACCTTCCTGCAGGTATACACAGATCGTGACTGTGGGTTTGCAGGATTCTGTAATACACAAGGACATGAAAGCTTAATCCTCTAAACTTCTCTACCTTATTACAGATTATCAAAAATACCACAAAAATCACCACTAGCCAGTAAACTACCACAAAACCACCACTGGCAACTGTACCTGTGATTAATAAAGTGACTATATATACATATCACGCTATTGCAAATTACTATCAGTAATCAATAATTTAGCATCCATCAATCATGTGGCAACAGCCAATAACTAACCAGGTTATATACTGTTACAGGTTACTTAACATTGGTGGAGCAACTCGTCCACAACATACCCTCAGGTACACTTAGGACAGGTTGCTTGTGTGGGTGCATAGAGATACCACCATCAAGTGATCCAAATCATCCAACGGATGGAAGGGAAAACTGAAACAGCCTCCAAAGTGGGCTCAGAGGGGACCAGTGAGACAGCAGAATCTCATTTCAGAGATGCTCTGAGTCATAGGATGTGGAGTCAGCCAGGTGTCCTTGGTGGGTGTCCAAGAGATGGTAGAAAGTTCATGCACTGAATCCAACCTTCTAAGGAACAGAAAAGTATGTGCAGCACTGGAAGTTCTCAGAGGAAGGCTTCATTTTGGATAAAAATTATGTCCTCCTTATATCCAGAGAGATAAGAGGGTGTGGGATGCCACCACTTTGAACAGGCAATAGATGCTGGTAATTTCTATTTTTCACCTGTGACGGCCAATAGATAAAGAGGCTTTCTGTTCTCTCAGACACTCAGACACTTTTTTATTTTCAAGATAATTTTCTACCTTTTCTGACAATCAATTGCCTTAAAAATCACTTTTTTTGGCGGTTATTGATGGTATTTCAGGATGTCTCCAGTTTCTAGGTACCCTATCTGCATGTCAAAGAGGCTGGCTGTGCTTCTCAAGGATTTGTCTTGTTCCCAGGCTGGCAGGCCTTTCTCTGTCCATATTTTTCAGCAGACAGGTTTTTTGCTCAGTAGTTTCCCCTTCTAACCAGGCCACCTTTATGGCTGCTCACATCAGCATCCCAGCAGATTTAATTTCTTTCAGAAGAATGAAAAAAGAGAAGCGGAGGAAAACACACTGCCAGAGGAGAAAAGCTCAAGAGCCCAAACAAAAGGATATTTCCCCAGGACAGAAAGCATGCTCTAAATGTACAGTGACCTTTGAATGTTTTGTAGCCAAGGATTTCTGTTCTAGGAACTTTCTGGAACTTACTCGCTTCAGCTATGGTAAAATGATTTTCGAAAACTAGGAAAGGTTGTCTATAAAGTTTGATTCTGTGATCTGTTGAGGAGGTGATGTGACTTTTTAATGTTACCCACAAGAGACAAGTCTGTGAGTTAGCCACAGCTGATTGCACAAGACTCAAATTGATCATTTGATACGTAAAATCCAAGGAGAAAGAAAATCTCCATAGCATTTGGGCCTGGTGGTGTTTTAGAGCACTCAGAACAATATCCAGCTGAAAAAACATGAGTGTCCTGTGGTGCTGGAAATGCCCTCAGATATGTTGAGATGTCTGCATGGGATTGACACTGGACTGAGGAACACTTCAGTCCTGGTTTGTGCCTTGAGCCTTCAAAGCCACCTGGACACTGCACTCTAATTGAGGAATATCATATTGATAAGCTGAATTTCTGTGCTGTCCCTGACTAACAAACTGTTATTGACCACAGGTTGTGCCACAGGTGATGCCGAGGAAGGAAAATAAGACATTTTAATGAGACTGAGTTATACAATGCTTAAATGCTGCACACAGTTAGGGGTGGTCATTTTTGCAGGATACCTTCTGGAGCATATCCCCAAAAACATTCTTTAAATTTTGCAAATATGGCAAAATTTTGCTCTAGTTTATAGTCAAAATGAACAGCATGTGCCTTTCAGGGGTGATGAGTGCGTAGGTCAGGGTAGGATTTGGATCACAATCCCTGGAAGAGAGGAAAAGTTCTTCATCGACGTCTGCAAGAATCTAGAAAATGGTCACAGCCAACGTAAGTTGGCCTCTGAAACGATGAGTCACAGCTGATTTGCCCCTCCTAAATCCAGAGCTCCACTGCAAATCTGTCTGCAAGAGAAAGTTCACTGACCCACTGGAAAATTTCTTATGTAACACTGTGCACAGCTGGACTAGTTTAAAAACTGGAGCTGTGATTGCTGCAGCTCCTTATCTAAAACACAAACTTAACAGAAGCAAATCTCACTTGCTGAAAACCAGCTGCACCCATTTTACAACCCCTGCCCCGGAAATACACCCCTCAGATTAAAAGGGTTTATTGAAAGCTGTAAGAAACTGCTTTTGCCTTAATAATATATGCACTGGGGGAATTTTGTGGCTTGCAAAAAGGATGGTCATATTCCTCAGGCTCAGGTCATTCTGGGGGCGACTATGGAGGGAACTGAGCAATGGGGAAAATGAGGAAACCTTAATCAAACTGCACATAAGGGAATCTTCAAATGTAACTGGTGAAGTTACTTTACATTGTAGTCTTGTAGGCAAATAGTTGGATATAAAACATAGTGGAAATACCTATACTGATATTAGTATAACAGTAATGCCCAAGATAGCACTTTAGTTCCTTCATCGATATTGAGATTATATTTTTCTTTGGAGTTTCTGTGTATAATCCCTCTGGTTTGAACTTGGAGAATTGGTAGGCATTTTCCTGTGGATTTTTTGCTTACATCGTGCATGATTGCTGGCCTTAAAGCTGCAGAATAATTATCTGCAATAATATTCTTGCTTGATTGCTCCTCATAGAAACCAGCTTTTCTCATTTTCAATTTCTAGGGTCACAGTGACAGCGAAGTGCAACATGGACTTCAGCCGCTTCCCCCTGGACTCTCAGACATGTTCTCTGGAGCTGGAAAGCTGTATGTTGTATCCATGTTTCTAGCTAGATGTGCTCCATGGCTGGCTGCACAAACATTTCACTGGACACATTTCAGAATACTGTCTGTTTTAGAGCCTGAAAAAATAGTTCATCAGAGTTAGTAGGAGTCCTTCTGTTGACTCAGCAGTATTGTGTATCTAGCCCTTATGCTGAAAGACAGGAATGTGCAAGGAAAACATCCTGTGTCGTAATCCTGATCCTGCCAACACTGTGATCTGGGCTCAGCTTCTTTGGGAACGAGTTGTTCTGTGGAGAAAGTAGTGTGAACAGTAAGGGTTTTTGTAGACTTTCTCCATTGTATGGCAAGACTAGTATCTAGTTGTTTTGAGGTCCTTCCAGCTGCTTTACTGAATGTTCCTCTGCAAAAAAAGCAGGATCAGAATCAGAGGATAATTTTCATTGACCTTGAGGTCAGCTGCCCAAATACTTTGCTGAGAGCAGGGAGTTCTTTATGGTGGGTTGCTTGAGGCTGTATCCACAACTTTTCTCTGCAACTTGCTCAAAAATTTGTCAGCCCTGATCCTGAAAATGTTTCCTTTTACCTGCTTGGAACAATCCTTTGCTGAGACCTGCTTCCCTTGCCTCTTGTCCTTCCATTCTCCATTTTGTCAAAGCATCTGGGAAAAGGCTGCTGCCGCCTTCTCCATGACCATCAGCAGGGCAGCAGCTGGACCCCACCACAGACTGCTCTTCTCCCAGCTGAACAAGCCCTGCTCCCCCAGCCTCTTTTCTTAAGCCATGTGCTCCAGTCCCTGACCATCTTGACAAACCTCTTCTCATTGCCTGTTCCTGTTACCTAGTGTAGAAATTCTGGAAGTTTCTCTTTACACTTTTAACATATTTCTGGGCTTTTGCTTCTCACCTGTCGTTTTTGCTTTTATCATTCTAAGATAGTTTGAAGTGTCCATGCTTCCTCCTTCCTCTAAATTAAGGGGTTTTACCCATGATTATCTCCTGAGCTATTAACTATTTTTGGTCTGTGATGTTCAGAAGAGTGCCATTCTAGCTGTCATTTCAATGCGGAGTAAAAAGAGGATTTGTTTCCTTGAATCAGGATGCCCTGGATTTTTGTTGTTGTCATGGTACATTATATGACAAGATCTTTTGAACTCCCTTGCTGTTGGCAAACTTATTTGTGCCATTAGTTCATGCCAAAGACTGGATGCATTAACTTCTGTTGAACCTCTAAGATAAAGTCACATCACATTGTATTTCTTCTTTACTAAGATGCTTACACTGATGAAGACCTGATGCTGTATTGGAAAAATGGGAATGCATCTCTGAAAACCGATGACAAAATTTCTTTGTCTCAGTTTTTGATACAAAAATTCCACACCACATCGAGACTGGCTTTCTACAGTAGCACGGGTACTGACCTTTTCTGATTTCATACTATTGCTAAACCTAATGCTGTATTAACTGCTTGTGAGAGGGCTCATGGGATTATGTCACTGAAATGTAGTCTCCACAGTCTGTTTGAAAGCTCAGTTTCTTGTTTTACTAGTCTTAGAAATAAAAGAACAAAAGGAAGATCTTGTCTCTCTGCCTACTGTCCAGGCTGTTCTCACTGATTCTGGCTTTCCTCCTCTCTCAAAGGTTGGTACAATCGACTCTATATAAATTTCACTTTACGCCGACACATATTTTTCTTCTTGCTCCAAACCTACTTTCCTGCCATTCTCATGGTCATGTTGTCCTGGGTGTCCTTCTGGATTGACCGACGAGCAGTTCCTGCCAGAGTCTCTTTGGGTGAGAACAACTGCAACAAGCCATGGCTGTGTGAAAACTTTGAACGTGAAAGTTTTGGCAGGAAAGGGAACTGTTCATTTTGATGGTTAAAGATACTGTGCAAGCAAATGGTGGTTTTATCTGATGATTAATATAATGTATAACCTGCACTTTGTCTTAAGTCCTTCATCACTAAGCAGTCTTCCTCACTTATCTGTAGCTCAGGACAGAAAGCGCTGTGGTCTTAAAAATGAAGCTGTAACACAGATTGGTACAGCTAGGAAACAGGAGTCCTTGTCTCCACGGGTCTTAGCAGACCTGACCTTAGGATTAGGTGTGTTAAAAATGTGTTTTAACAGCATTGTGTTTAAACCCTGGAGGTTAAGGAGGGAGTCAAATGCTGTTTGTTAAATGCAAAATGTTGACTGCTCCATTACTCCTCAAAACTCAACCCATCCCGAGCACAAAAATGTAGGCAGGGGAACAGTTCTGCACTGGCAGAACAGATACTTAACACACATTTATTTCATATTGGACATCTTTTAGAGCATCATGTAGACCGTAATTTCTGTTTTTCTAGAGACCAGAAAACCTTACGGACTGTTTCAGTCAATAACATTTCTTTCTCTTGGTTCTTTTCAGGGATAACCACCGTGCTGACCATGTCCACGATCATCACTGGGGTGAATGCCTCCATGCCTCGTGTTTCCTACATCAAAGCAGTGGACATTTACCTGTGGGTCAGTTTTGTGTTTGTGTTCCTCTCGGTGTTGGAATACGCGGCTGTGAATTACCTGACAACGGTGCAAGAGCGGAAGGAGAGGAAACTGCGGGAGAAGGTGAGAAAAACTTTTGTTCATCCATTTATTCCTTTGTTTTCCTTACAGCTGATCTGGTCTTTATATTGACTGTCTATTAATGGGAAAACACTGACAAGCATGTGTGTAATTGGGTCTGTCTAGACTTCTCCATCTCAGGCTGAATTGCTAACACAGAAAAACAAGATTTGATCTTATGGATCTTCATAGAAACATCAGAGAAGAGAGTGTGATCTGAACTGGGAAAGAGTGCAACCTGGAACTGTGAGGGAATAGCAAGAGGGGAAAGTATAAAATCTTCACTGCAGCTGCCACGATTCCTGTTTAGTAAGCTAAAGGTGTTATTTGGAGCAAATTAATTTCCTCCCTCTATAGGCAGCTTTACTCTGGAAACTGGATTTAATGGATGTAATAGTGGAGGTGTTGCCCATTACCAAGCACAAACAACACTCAGCCAAGTTTATGCTTGTACTTTTTAATGTGCTATGAAAGGTCTTATCCTGCATCTCAGGAGTGTTTCAAGACCTGACCAGATACAGTCCTGAGCAGCTTGGCCCTGCTGGGAGCAGGACATAGGACTAGAGATCCCCTGAAGTCCCTTCCAGCCTGAAGTATCTTACAGACCTGTAAGCCCTTCTTCTTTGTGATTACACAAAGCACCATTGCCTTTTGAACACTAAGGCTTAGGACCAAATTTTTTTCAGTCCCCATGCACCCAGGACATCACCATGTTTTACAGTTTCTTTCTTCCCAGTAGGAACTCAGTGCATTAGTCTACTGGTAATATTGGTAACCTACTGTCTTTGACTCCTGGAGACATTTGTATAAGCTTGTTGGAAATGCCAATGCATTTTTCATACAATTTAAGCATGCTCTTTCCCTCTCTCAACTACTCTTTTGGTTTTGCATGTCCTTCTCTTCCCTTCCTCTTCTTCCTATGATTTTCTTGAAGAGCTGCACAAGCCACATAACATCCCAGCACCTTTCCAGTTGACATACCGTAAAAGAATGTAATTAGATATATTTAAAAAAACAATCAGATAAATTTACCAGACTTCTGTGATGAAATTTTACCTCTTTTCAAGGCCTTCTCAACAGCATTATGATTCTGGAAAGCTGCTTGAACAGGTCCTGAGTATCTTAATTTATCTATGCCCCTCCTAATCCCCACCTGGGGCCCAGCAATTCTCTGCAACACAAGGCAGAGATGCTCTGTGCAAGCACAGTGACTCTGGTGTGTCTGACTTGCTGCATGTGAGCAGTGGTCTGTGGCATTTTAGCCAGCCCTGCTCAGGCTTCCCATGTCCAAAGAATACGGTGTCTTGACAGGTCATGGGAAATAACAAGAAACATCCTTGCTAGGTTTGACTTGCCTAGAATAAACCTGTATGGTTTTTTTAAAGATGAAAACTCTTCTCCTTTTTTTTAACTGTACTAGAGGGATGAAATAAGCTTGAGGAGGTTTGTTAATTTTCTGCTAAGTTTTCTGGAATGTTTTCCCACATCCAGTGATGGTGTAGCTTGTTATTTGTATCATAAATCTGCCCTTTATTGAGTTTTGTACATTGAATTCTATATTCAGCAAATGCCTTTTTACTACAAAAGGGAAAATATTGTACCCAGTCGTCAACATGTGACAATATTATTCCTCAGTAGGGAAATGGGAACAGGAATAATAAACAGCATTATTTGAGGAGGAAGCTCTTGAAGAAGCAGAAGAGACATTTCTCGCAGTAAATGTAGATCTTGTCAGCCAGTGCTACTCCCCTATGAAAGACCCAAAAAGTCCAGCACAAACATGTAAGGCTGCCCAGAGAAGAGCTCTGTGTTATGTCTACATTAAGTGTGCCAGGGACAAAGGCATGCAGTGTCTAAAACTAAACCTTCTCTTCCTCAGGGTCACAGGAGCTGCTGTGAAATGCCTGTGGCAAAAGGTCTGTGGCCCTATGCTTATTCCCAGCCCATACCTGGGAATTTTCCTGTGCTTGCTGTGATGCCTTGTTGAGACTACCTAAAAACAGAGGCTAGACAAAATTAAGAGAGTAAAAAGCAGTTATATTTATTGAAGGGCCTTCAGGTACACTTTGGGCAGTCAAATCCCCCAGGGGCTACACCCAAAATGGACGACAGGTCATGAGTTTTCACACTTTTGTATATTTGGTCCATTTGCCTATCGGGGGTTAATCTTCCAATTACAGCTTCAGGTAATGAAGTCACTTACCCCAAGTTTGCTCCCCTCCAACTCACTGTTGTTTACATATCTCAGGGCCTGAGACAGTAAGGTATCCTTGAGTTTCAGGCTTAGAGAGGAATTGTTTTGTCTGACCAAAATGGGAGAACTATAGCTAACAGGCTACATGGAGTTTAGAATTATACACTAAACAATTACAGGAGATGAAAAATAAAAAAGCTAAAATCCTAAGGCATCAGCTGGGCTGGACAAAATTCAGGCCAGAGACATTTCTGACACTCTAATAGTATTGCCAGCTGCATTCCCATGCCCAAGGAGGCTCTTTGGCAGTCTTTGAATTATTATTGTAGACATAGGCTAACATTTCTGCAGGGTGAAATTATGTAGTGCACCTCTGCGGGTACGTGCCTAGGTGAGGATGAGCGTAATTTTAGGATCTGTGGAGGTGGGTTTCTAGCACGTCAGGCTCTCTTGTCCATAGAGGCAGCTGTCATCATGCGTGCACGAAGCCATGGGAACTGTAATTTGACCTGGGGGCTGACAGCAATTCTGTAGAATTGCTTTCTCTGCTGAGCCCTGCAGCAACTAGCTTGTTATTGTAACTGCTGTCCTTCACACCCAGCCACCATCCCCTGGACCTGTCAGTTCATGATAAAGAGCCTGATGCGTGACTCTTCCCTATGTTTTTTTGTTGTTTGGTATTATTCTGGTTTTGGCTGGCATAGAGTTAGTGTCTTTTCAGTAGCTGATACAGTGCTGTGTTTTGAATTCTGTGTGAGGATAATGTAGCACTGATGTTGTTGCTAAGTTGTGTTCGTCCTGTGTCAAGGATGGTTTTGTGTCTTATGCTCTGCCAGTGAGGAGGCAAACTAAAAAAGTTGGGGGGGAACGTGACCAGGACAAGTGAGCCAAACTAGCCAAAGGGATATTCCACACCACAGAACACATTTCAGTTATTAAACTGTTCTTATCTCAATCTACAAGTTTTACTTTTGATTCTTCTCCACAACCCTCTGGAGTTCAGGGGGCAGGATGGGTTGAGTGAGTGAGTGACTGCATGATGCTTAGATGCCAGCTGGGATTAAATCATGACAGTCCTTTTTGGGGAGCTTCACTCTGGTTTTGTTCTGGTTTGGTTTGGTTTTGTCAGTTTTGGGGTGTGAGGTTTTTTAAGTGTGCCTGCTTAAAATAAAATATGTCTTAAAACCCAATTGATGTTCAGTTGTACTCCTGGAGAGCTCAAAAAAAGTAAAGTAAGTGGGCTACTAACTTGTCATGTTTTTCTGAACAAAACCTGCTGATACCAAATCGTTTGGTTATGCCAAGAACACAGAAAACAGTCCTTAAGTTGATGTTAAGGTTTTCAATAAGCAATGTGATCTGTTGTTTAAATAATTTGAAGGAAAAGCCTTGACTGCAGGGTTTTCCAATGGCATCCTGAATATTACATATTGATGTTATATACATTTTTACATATATATATAT